>JAXIVJ010009426.1:0-10000 GCA_036785665.1 Chirona hameri | reverse complement strand
GGATGAGAGGTCCCTAACTACACACGAAATTGGAGTTCCTGAGATATATAATAGGGGTGTGCACGTGCGCACGTGCAGAGGCACCCCACCCCTGACTTGTGGGAAGGCGGTGGTTGAGGGGTTTCTAAGCACACACCAAATTTGCACACAATCGGCCCAGTCGTTGAAGAGTTTTTGTGGGGAAACACTTTTCAACACCCCTCACTGCCATCGTCCGTCATCTCCGTGCTGGTCAACGCTCTGGTTGTCTCGCGGGTCCGGTGCTGCATCACCATATATGGTAATGGTTCACGGAAGAACCTGTCTCGAATTAAACAAAAAATATTAACTATGGGGCAAAAGTGATTTTCGGCCGCAAAAAGCTTGATCATGTATCGGACTTGCTTGAGAGGCTGGGTTGGCTCAGCCAGGATAACTTGGTCTTGTACCGCACTTTGTGTCTAACACACAAAGTGCGCCGTCTCGGCGAGCCTGAGGAGCTGGCTGCGGGTCTCGCAACTGTGGCCTCGCGGATGCCACCCCCTCATTTTTTCGGGGATAACGCGCGTTAATATCAGCCGATTGCAATGCAACTTTTAGTACCCTACTTGTGAACAATTTGACACATACTCGGAAATTTTTAAGTTATAGGTCACATGACCCGTGACCTTTGACCTGTTTCGTAAGGTCATGTCAGGCGCAACTGGCGTCCGTAGTATTGATCTTTGTAACTTGTGCAGTTTCATAGTGTTTGTTATTCAGGAGCTTCCAGGAGCACAGGTGTTTCCAGGTGACAGTTATGGTTTTCCTTGAGATTGTGACATCCGATGACCTGATAATACTTCTTTGGCTTCTGGCAATTTCTAGGACATTTTGTGACGCTGATTTCAAATATGGGATCCATTTTACATTATTATATGTTCCACTGGGATGATGCACCGCCACCGGTCAACCGAGGTCACTGACCTCAAATGACCTGACATGACCTGACATGACCTTTTTGGAATTTGTCAGTTTCTAGGACATTTTGCGACGCTGATGCCAAATGTGGCACCCATTTATCATAATTATATGCTCATTCGCGATTCTAGCTCGATTAAATTAAATGTATACGCATTTACAATTTGGTTGAATTTTGGGTCATTGACATGACCTCAGAGGTCACCAAATGACATATGACCTTAAACTTGGGTGCCAATGGCTTCCTCTTGTGACAAACAACACGCTCGTTTTTGAATCGAAGCTCTAGCCCAATTAGGGGCGACACGCTAGTGGGGGGGGGGGGGGGGGTACCCCCTGCACGGTCACGCACTGATCGGACGCTGGTGGGGGGGGGGGGGGGTACCCCCTGCACGGTCACGCACTGATCGGACGCTGGTGGGGGGGGGGGGGGGGTACCCCCTGCACGGTCACGCACTGATCGGACGCTGGTGGGGGGGGGGGGGGGGTACCCCCTGCACGGTCACGCACTGATCGGACGCTGGTGGTGGTGGGGGGGGGGGGGGGGGGGGTACCCCTGCACGGTCACGCACTGATCGGACGCTGGTGGTGGGGGGGGGGGGGGTACCCTGCACGGTCACGCACTGATCGGACGCTGGTGGGGGGGGGGGGGGGGGGGGTACCCCCTGCACGGTCACGCACTGATCGGACGCTGGTGGGGGGGGGGGGGGGGTACCCCCTGCACGGTCACGCACTGATCGGACGCTGGTGGTGGGGGGGGGGGGGGGTACCCCCTGCACGGTCACGCACTGATCGGACGCTGGTGGGGGGGGGGGGGGTACCCCCTGCACGGTCACGCACTGATCGGACGCTGGTGGGGGGGGGGGTACCCCCTGCACGGTCACGCACTGATCGGACGCTGGTGGGGGGGGGGGGGGGGGTACCCCTGCACGGTCACGCACTGATCGGACGCTGGTGGGGGGGGGGGGGGTACCCCCTGCATGGTCACGCACTGATCGGACGCTGGTGGGGGGGGGGGTACCCCCTGCACGGTCACGCACTGATCGGACGCTGGTGGGGGGGGGGGGGGGGGGTACCCCCTGCACGGTCACGCACTGATCGGACGCTGGTGGGGAGGGTGGGTACTCCCTGCACGGTCACGCACTGATCGGACGCTGGTGGGGGGGGGGGGTACCCCCTGCACGGTCACGCACTGATCGGACGCTGGTGGGGGGTGGGGGGGGGGGGGGGGGGGTACTCCCTGCACGGTCACGCACTGATCGGACGCTGGTGGGGGGGGGGGGGGGGTACCCCCTGCACGGTCACGCACTGATCGGACGCTGCACGGGCGAGGGTTAATACGCGCCTGAGTCTGAGTCTGAGCCGTTGAAGAATTTTTACGGGGAAACACTTTTCAACACCCATCATGCGGCACGCGCCACGCACAATGGTAGTCACCCGAGTGAGTTGATACTGGTCTCAAACAGGGTAGGGTGGATGGGGCTACTCAGCAAAGAAGCCCGCATGTCAATCGGACTTGCGGTTGCAGATATATGAGCTTCTCAAAAGCGTCGGCATGGGCCGGGTCGGGTTTGGTTGGGCTGGGCCGCTCATATTCAAATTTTTCCCATACACCACGGAAAGACGAGCGAGCGCGAGGCGCTCGCTCGTAATCATCATTGATTCCTCAACTCAAAGCTGTTATATGGTGCTACAACGTCTCAAATGTTACGCGTTACAAACGTCTAAAGCGTTAGTATGTATTGTAGGTGCATAATACTGCATCTGCTGAGTTCAAAGAGTTTTGCATTATTTCCTTGGAGTAAAACTTGCATCTACGTATATACAATACTCCCATCTGCCTAAACCCAAAACTAATATTCTTGAAATCCCTTATAGCTTTCTAAAATTACTTACAACAAAACTCCATGCATAAGCTTACAACAACTCAGTGAGTATTCGTAACTTCGCAATACCGTTAACATTAGCTTCTTACGAACAACTTAGGATATTATGACGTAAATAGCGCTGACAAAATTCGTAAGAAGATTCTTACGAAAACACCCTACGAGAATCGCAAAATGTCTACGAACAAAATTTATCCCAGGATTTTTTTTTACTGTCGGTGAAGTTGACGTGAATTTCAAATTATCGTACGAAGTAGAGCGTTCGTAGGAAAATTCCTAGGAAAATTGACGACGTGAATACGGTTCACGCTAAGCCGAGCCTATGGTAAATATATGATAAATTAAACCTATCATACATATCATGGTTATAACAAACATACACCGATATCTTTTCTTCTTTACGTGTTTTTACTTCTTTTCTTACGATGCCTAACATGCTGCCGGTCGCCTTTGGTCCAACTAGACTGTTCGACGTCTCTCGCGAGCATGTCCCCCTGATTTGCACATCTAAGCTTCTTCAGTCGCACTTATTATGCGTCCCGTATCATGTATCCTGTGTCCCGTATGCTGCCGCCCCCGCCGATGCCACCGTCGTCGCCGCCGGTGAAGCCGCCGCCCCCGCCCCTGTCGTCGCCGCCGGTGAAGCCGCCGCCCCCGCCCCTGTCGTCGCCGCCGGTTAAGCCGCCGCCCCCGCCCCCGCCGTCGCCGCCGGTGAAGCCGCCGCCCCGCCCCCGTTGTTGCCGCCGCCCCCGCCCCCGTCGGATGCCGCTCGACGCCAGTCCTCCCCCGCGGAGCCGGAGTCTGCTGGGCGCGGCGGAGCCGGCAACCCGTGCACTGTGGGGACAATTAGAGATTTGTATTTAGTAGTTTTTTTTCTTTTACTTTTTGCAGCATTTTAGTGGTTACATCCGGGAACTTGAATGTTGTTTTGATTTTATTCGCCGCGCTGCGACAAATTAAGTTGAATGATTGTTTTACATGTTAACCCGCGACTTACTGGGTGGGTGGGGGGGATATTTTTTTTTACCCCCCTCCCGTTATTTTGCAATAACTTCTAAGCGAACACCAGTATCGTCACCAAACTTGGAGTACCTTCTCCTCATCAATTCTACACATGTTGGAATTAGGAAAAATATGAGGTTATGATAGGTCAACCGGGAATGACGTCAGAGTGACGTTATGTTCTTCGGTTTTTGTTGCAAAATAATGGTTTGCGAAAAACGCTGTCAAAGGTACAATGTTTGTGATAAACTCAATTGTCTTAAATCAAATTACTGACAATAGACCGGGATGTCAAACTGCCATCTCAGATTTTTGAGTTTTTTTAATTCAAAATTTTGAGAAATCCAAATACATTTTATTTTTGTTTTTATAAAACTAAAACAAAATCAGAAATATAAAAACCGGACTATATATCATCGAGACGTGTTTGGCGAATATGTGTACCAAATTTGAAGTCGACATCTTCATAAATGACTGACTTATGACCTTTAACCCTCGCCCCACGGGGTCCTAAAACGACCTCCCTGAGGCTTTTCTTCCATATTGTTTTTAGACATACAGCGCATCTTGCCGACATTTTCAGTAGCTAAGTATACAACAATTATACGTATGTTGTAAAAATTTCATTGATATTGGTTGATAAATTTGGGAAATAATGATGTTTTGATGAGGTCAAGTTAGTGGAAAAATGATATATGTTTGAAAGATTGTAGAAAACAGAGTTTGAAGCAAATTGAAAACGTAATTAAGCAAATATATAAACAAAAAACATTTTCTTTAAAATGGCAATCTCGGATTTTCAAAATTTGGTGATTTTGACCACCAAAATGAACAAAAAATGATTTTGTTTTTTAGAAAAATCACCACAAAATCTAAATTTTCAAAGATGTTAAAAAAACGGATTATATGTAAGATAACTGAGTATGGCCAATACTCAAACCAAATTTTAAAGAAATATCTCAATTTTTGACTGAGTGATGACGTCTGACTGATGACGATGACGTCATTTTTGTGTGTGACTTTTTGACAAGATACGAACAAATAATTACCTTTTCGGTATTTCTGAGACAAAATTGGTCTAGGAACATGCCTTTTTATTTACATTGATCAATTTCCCATTTTGAGGTTTTCTGACAGAGCAAAATCGCTGTTCTGGACGTGGTCGATCGAAGTCATTCACTTGACCTGGAAGGTCACTCGTTGACCCGAAACCTAAAATTTGCATATCGTTAGATTCCTCTCATGACAGGAAACATGTTGGTTCTTACTGCGTTGCTATATGTTGCGTGGTTCGGAAGTTAACCCGCGCGGCGCTGGGGTCTCCATCCGAACGCCCGGTGCTGGGGGTAAATGTTACCCCCCTCGTATCTCCAGAACCAATAATCGCAGCGAGACGCGCAAGGCGGCGATCGAAAACTCTCAGTAAGAAGAATCTAAGACATACCATATTTGTTTAAAAATAAGGTCACATATCAGGTCACGGTCAGGTCAAGTGTCAAAATGTAAGTATTTGGGTTTTTGGGCTATACTTTCCATCCGAAGCCTTATATTGCAACTATTATCTCACAAAGTGCTCCAAAATGTATAATGCATCTCCTGCATAAGTAAAAGTGAAATTGTAAGCAAAGGTCAAGGTCAAGGTCACGGCACAAAATATCACAGGTCTACAAAAGCCATGCGACACATGTTGTATGGGTTATTTTACACGTATAATTCGATAGAAGCAGCTATTTTTACAGCTTGACCCCGTATAATGGGCCTCAGGGCTCAGTTCAAGGTCAGGTCACAATAAGGGCACTATTTGAAATTGATTAATCTAAATAAACATTGCATGTTTCTAGACTAGTTTTGTCTTAGAAATACAGTGGTGGTATTTATTTGTCTGTATCTGTTCAGTAAAAACCAAAAGACGCAATTAAAAAAATTGACGTCATTAATTACTTATACTTAGAGAGTTATAAGTCAAACCAAAATAAAGATATTGCTTTGAAATTTGGTTTGAGCATCATTCAAACTCATTTCTCTAATATATCTTCCGGTTTTTTGATTTTTTTTTTAAATTGTGGAGATTCTTCCCAAAAAAGTCATGTTTTTGCATTTTTGGGGGTCAAAAACCCATAATCTTGCAAATCCGAGATAGATATTTTAAGGATAATTTTATTTCCTTTCTTTTGCCGTCTTTTATTTGCCAGATGCATTAACACACTATTTTCTACGATTTTTCAAACATTTCACGTTTTTTCACCAAAAATGACCTGATATGACGCCATTAAAACGTCATTATCTCCCAAAAGATTTCAAGATTTTTTTTTTTGGCAGAAGACGTCGAATTGATGCACCATAAGGTACCGTAAGTTTCACTGTGATATCTTTCATTGTATTCAAGTTATTGAGAAAATCCGGGAGGGGGGTAAAATTTACCCCCCCCCCCAGTGCCGCGCGGGTTAACAGGGGGGGGGGGTCTTTTTAGGACCCCCCCGTAGGGCGAAGGTGAAAACAACTCCCATAGGGCGAGGGTTAAATGACAAAAATCGACCACCTCTCACAGCATTACTATGCATAAAAATGCATTTCTGTTTTTGCCTTTTACTTCTATTTATATAGAACAAACAATGTTCTAATGTAATTTGTCGCGTTCTAGACGAAAAACAAACCCATAAACATGTGTTACAATGCCTAATGACTGTAATCTGCAGTTTGACCTCGTGACCTCGGATAACCTTGACCTGACCCAAGGTCGTAAACAGCTTAGAAAGGTACTTAGAAGTGTCAGACACACGAATCATACCGATTTATCGACTGCTTATGCGTTTAATATCGCAATTTTGAGGGACAATTCCATCCATCGAGTTTGACACGGTCAAACATTTTGTACTTGACCTGAACTTTGACGTCACCGGTGACCCCGAGGTCAACAATATAATGTTTTCCTCGATAAATTTCCCAGGGCTATCGAATGCCGTTTTAATTTTTACAATCGGTCCAGTAGTTCCGGAGATCCGAGGGGGACAAAAAATAGCCCCCTCCCAGTAAGTCACGTTATGAAATATACCCCAGTAACTCGCGGGTTAAGAGATAGGAGTTCGTTGTGACCTCGTGGCTCGTGGCGCATTGCGCGTATATTCGGAGCGGGGCCTCAGGGTCAGGTCAGCTGTGGGGCAGATATGGAAGGGGTGCTGGGAGGAGCGGTACGTAGCCTTGGCTTGGAGTCAGGGCATCTTATTTGATGGAGTACTCAGCCGGGCGGCTCCCGGGTGATAGTACGGCCGGGCTTGATTGCAGCCGTTGCCCGTTCAGTTGTTTGGTCAGGGCAAGTTTGCTCAGTTGTTTGGTTGGCCAATACAGGTTGGAACTTGGAAGTGTGCTGTGCTGACGCAGCAAGATTTGTAACATTTTGGTGCCGTTGAAACCAGGGAATCTGGGAATTGAAGATTTAGCTTTTGCTATTTTTGTTGAGTTGTTTGAGTGCCACTTTCAAGATGAGCTCTGAGACTTTCAAGAAGCGATCAGCAGCCAGAGGTTGGCTAACCAGAACGGTGAAGAAGTTAGAGGAGATCCTGGAGACAAAAGTTGAAGTGTGTGGCGTGTGTGGCGTGTGGGAGCGTGTGGGAGCCACAGAACTGTTCGACTCAGGCAGTGATAGGACCTATGTGAGTGAGAGACTCGTGAAGCAAGCAGAGCCTGAGTGGATAGTTTCAGAGAGCATGTCATATGCAGCGTTTGGGGGAACTGGCTCAGCAGCTGAGCACAGGTACCGTGTTGACATGTTCGGTTCTGACATGGCCTCACCCTCTGTCCTCTCTGTCAAGGCCATCCGGATCCCTGTGATCTGCACCCCTCTCCAGCGCCCTGTCATGCCAGCTGGAGTCCTACAGTCCCTCAGCCACCTGGAGCTGGCTGACCCGCCTTCTGATAGACAGCTGACTGTGGACATACTGGTAGGCCTGGACTGCTATTGGGATCTGGTGAAGCAAGGTGAGTTTAGGCTCGATGGGGGACCCGTGGCACAGGAGACCGCCCTGGGGTGGGTTGTCGCCGGAAAGGTGTGTGCGCTGCCGACAGATGGCGCCACCAGTCAGCTGCTCTGTCTCGGAGATATCCATGAGCAGCCACTTCGCAGGCTGTGGTCGCTCGAGGGCATCGGAGTTCGTGATTCTGAAGAGGGAGACTCGGAGGTGATGAAGGAGTTCAGCGCCTCAGTGGTGAGGGCCGACGGAAGGTCGTCCTGTCGAGGAAGGCAGGTGACGCTGATCAGCTAACGGACAACAGACCTGCCGCTGAGGCACGTCTGATGGGTCTGTCTCGCCGCTTGGTGAGAGACCCGGAGCTTGGAGCGACCTATTTACAGGCGCTCCAGGAGATATATCAGGCGGGTGTGATTGAGGAGGTTCCCAGCCACGAGCTGGATGGTCCGCACCCGAGGTTCTACCTGCCCCATCGTCCTGTCGTGAAGGAGTCGAGTAAGTCTACACGGGTGAGGCCTGTCTTCGATGCGTCTGCCACCGGTCCCAATGGCGTCTCGCTGAACGACTGCCTGGAGGTGGGACCGTGCCTCATCTCAAGTCTGGTAGATGTGCTGCTGAGGTTCAGGCGTTGGCGGGTCGCAGTGACAGCTGACATCAGCAAAGCCTTCCTTCAGATCAGCCCGAGGAGGGAAGACGGGGACGTCCACAGGTTTCTGTGGATCCAGGACGGTCGGAAACGTGTGATGCGATTCCGGAGGGTGACGTTCGGCGTCAGTAGCAGTCCGTTTCTGCTGAACGTGACGATTCAGCATCACCTGTCCACGTGCCCTCCGTCCAGTACGATAACGGAGATGTCGGACAACTTCAACGTTGATGACCTCCTCTCAGGCGCTGACTCGGAGGAGGAGGCCAGCTCTCGGCTGACTGAGGCTCAAGTCGTGATGGCTGACCAGGTATGGCACTGACGAAGTGCAAATCGAGCAGTCCGGTGGTGTTTGATAGGGCTCTGTCTGCCGCCTCTGGCAGCGGCGAGCGTGAGAGCAGTAAGGTCCTGGGAGTGATGTGGAGCCCGGGCGAGGACGCCTTCTCGTTTGAGGGTCTGACGATTCCCGCTGACCTGACTTCGACCAAACGAGTGGTGCTGAGCTGCATAGCTCGGCTGTTCGATCCGTTGGGGTTTGTGGCGCCATTCGTGATGGTGGCGAAGAGCCTGTTCCAGGAGCTGTGGCAGCTAGGGCTGGGCTGGGACGATGCGCTCCCCGCGGACCGCAGCCTAGTCTTCTTGGACTGGCTGAGCGGTATTGAGGCGCTGAAGCAGCTGCGGATCCCGCGCTGCTACTCGACCCGCGGCTGGCGTCTTGGTGAGGACGTGTCGCTGCACGCCTTCGGTGACGCGTCTCCAAAGGGATACGGAGCGGCGGTGTATCTTCGCACCGCCCGGTCAGATGGCTCCAGTGAGGTATCGCTGGTCATGGCTAAGGCACGACTGGCGCCACTGAAGCGAGTCACGCTGCCGCGGCTCGAGCTTCTGGGGTAGTCTTCTGGCCGCGCGGCTGGCCGTACTCGTGCAGCAGCCTCTGCGGCTTTCTGAGGACATGGTGACTCGGTGCTGGACGGATTCAATGATTTCGCTGCAGGATGGATCCGTGGGGAGCCTCAGGGGTGGAAGCAGTTTGTCGCTAATCGAGTGACAGAGATCCAGAGTCTGACGACTCCGTCAGACTGGTCGCACTGTCCAGGTGAGGAGAACCCGGCCATCTGACAACCCGTGGGCTGTCAGTGGAGGAGCTGGTCGAGTCACGGCTGTGGGTCAGTGGTCCGAGCTGGCTCGCCACGCCTCAGGGTCGGCCCGGTGCTGGCGTGGCGCCGGTGCCTCGTGACGAGCTGCCTGAGTCAGTTCTGCTGACAGGCGCGGCAGTGGAGGTTGGCTCGGCGCCGACGGAGAGTGACGACGGCCCCTGTCTGGTGGCTGGTGTGGGCGACCAGCCGGTGTTCGACACCGCTAGCTGGTCATCTCTGTCGAAGGCGGTCAGAGTTGTGGGCTGGCTGCGCCGATTCTGTAACAACGCGCGCGCGCGGAGCGCGCGTCAGAAGTGCACCCCCGATGACCTGTCCGCTGACGAGATCGTGTCGGCCCGACACGTGCTGCTGCGAGAGGAGCAGCGACAGGCGTTCACAGCAGAGCTGAGAGCGCTGCAGGGTCAGGGG
>JAXIVJ010009425.1:0-51087 GCA_036785665.1 Chirona hameri | reverse complement strand
GGCAATAGAAATTAGCCCCACTCCCAAAATCCGCTGAAACTGGCGATCAAAATGGGTACTGCCTGCGAAAATAATAACTTCTGGCGAAATAAATATATATTTTCCCCTCATTCGTGTTTCCTATATTTGGTAGCATTTTGGTAGCAGTAGGGATAGGGAAAGTGGCGCGGCTGCTATTTTGGAGTGATTGACAACCAATGTAAGTTATAATTTTACACTCAGCGTCGCAGCCTTTGGTCTCCTGCTGCCTGCTGGGTGGTAGAGGGGGCGCGTGAGTGAATGTCCTTACATAGGTACCTTTGTTGTGTGGAATACGTATACTAGTATTAAGTAGGGGTAATTAGGTTGTTAAATACTCCCAATGTTTTTCTTTTTATAGCTGGGGCATTCCACGACAAATCGACAAAAACAAAGTCCAAAAATCACACCGTCATGTCACCGATTATGGCCAAAATTCGTATATGGGGTAACCTGGGGCGCTAAACTGAGCTTTGAAAGTTGTATTACAATGCAAGCAGTGGTTCAGGAGATATTGCCTCGGGCATTTTTATAAGGTCACGATGCAGGTCAATCTTTGTCAGACCATATGACGTGTAATTTTGAAGCGAATAGATGTATTTATATGTCATTAGAATGGCAATGAGCTGTTTTATAACATGTTGATGTTGATTTTCTTATTTTCGAAAATTGCAGAATTTAGTAAGTTTTCGAAATTATACAACTTTTTGGATACCTTTTCTCAAACGTGTTTCTAATTTTCCGCTATGCTTTTCTTACTTGTAGGGATGTGTCAATTAAGTGTAAAAATAAAATTGAGGGATATTTGCCTCCAAATATCTTATTTTTTTCATTTTACATGCTATTTTATATACCAGTAAAACGCCTTTTTGGGCGATGACCGAGCGGGGGCGCTCTGGTAAAGCTAAAATAGGTGTGAACTATGAAACGGTACGGGAGCACACGTTGTAGTAGCGCACAATCCTTTTGGTCCTAATTTAGTCTTCCATACAAATTAACAGGCCTCCATGCATGCCACATAAACAATTAAGTTTATTAAATTGTTCATGATCTCTTTCCCGAATTTTCCGTCAAAAGGGTCTGAGCGCTGCATGCTCAGCGTATACAAAACGAATGCCGAGATAAATTAAGGCCATTTTTGATCAATAATGATTTTTGTTCATTTCGACGTCTGCGGATGCCACGCGCTGTGGTAGTTAGCACTCTTATCAGAACGCACCATAACAAATCAAAATTGATTTGATGGTCCTATCCAATGGTGAAAACCCGATCACAATCTGAGCAGTGGTTGCAAAGTTATCAGCTTCCGAAAAGCGTCTGTATGGCCGGGTCGGGCGGGTCAAATGTAAATTTGTCTAGTAAGTTGACGAGAAACCTCACGGGCGCTTCCGCCAGCTCGGTAATACAAATATGTTATTCGCTAATAACTTTTGACTGAATAAAACTAGAATTGTACGGTAAACGTCATTTTACTGTTCTCATCATGACGAGTTGAATGCCTTGTAGCATGACCTCTTTCTGACATTTGATGACCTTGACCTTAAATTTAAAGTTAGTATTTGTTTTTAATTTTGATTCTTTTTGGATACCCAAGCCAAATGTATTTCCTATTTTGACTTTATTCTTGTTAAGTGTAAAGAAGTGTCGTTCAAACAGGAAAAATAAAACTGATGGTTATTTGTCTTCAAATATGCTAAATTTTGTAATTTTATGTTCTTTTTGTGACAGATGTTATTCCCAATAACTTTTGACTGAATACAGATGAAAAGGTAAAAATAACACCATTTGTTATTTTCGTCAAGACGCGTTGAATGATATGCAGTGTGACCTCTTTCTAACATTTGGTGACCTACACCTAAGGTTAATGTCAAGGTTCAAGGTTAGGTTTCCAAATGTGGCGATGTTATATATATTAAAACTTGTCTTGTTGCGAGGAATTCGATTGTGCTTAAATAACGCCTGATCGTCAATGACAACTTTTAGATTAATTTGAATTTGAATGTCGTATAGTAATTTCATAACTTCCTTCTCGGTGTAAAGAAAGCCCGAAAACGTCTCAGTTTGCTTTATAATCATCAAAGATCGCGCTATTATTTTAATACCAATGCATTCCTATCTTCAAGACAAGTTCAAAGCTATATAACATCGCCACGTAGGTCAAATTTGTAAAGGTGACCTTGCGCCGTAACCCTTGACCTTAGGTCAGGTCATTAAATGTCAGAAAGACGTCATGCTGCACAGCATTCAACACGTCTTGATGATAACAACAAAATGACGTTTACTGTGCCATTCTAGCTTTATTTAGTCAAAAGGTATAAGCGAATAAGTAATTTGTATAGAAAATAGCATGTAAAATGGAAAAAGGATATTTGGAGGAAAATATAAATCAATTTTATTTTTGCACTTAATTGACACGTTCTTACACGTAAGAATAGCATAGCGAAAATAAATACATAACCCAAGTCCGCAAATGGAAAAATGTGGGTACCTTTTAGTTCAATGGAGGCCTCTGGGACCCGGAAGGCCCCAGTGAAATTAGCCCCCCCCCCCCCCCATATTGGGAGGCTGGATCCTCCAGTGAGTTCTCAGAGGTCGCTGCAACAAAAGAGACGTTTTGGTCGAAAGAGAACTCGTCCATAGCAGCAGCTTTGATTCTGCTTACATTTGGTCGCCGATCAATACTGCTCCATATCTTCGCACCTTGCTTCTCTTCTGTTTTCCTACTACTCCAGTCCACCCATCATTGGCATTGTCGATCGGTTCACTTCCTGTGACTTGTTCACCTTTGTTAGCTTGATCTGGCCTAGGTACGTTATCGACCTCGGTATGCTTTATTGCGATCTTCTCCACTTGTTTGTTCGGTTTTGTCTCATTTCGTTTCTGTCTGGCTCGTTCCACTACTCGTTCCGTTGAAAGAGTCTCCGTTGCTTTAATGGGCATGGTTTTCGACTTGGATTGAGCTTCCTTGTACTGCTGCAGTTCTCCTGTGTTGGCATCCGCATCATGGTTGGTTGTCCATGCTTGAGCCTATCACTGCAAGCTCATCACTGCACAGTGGGCGTTCCGGCCGGTCTGGCCACGCGGAACTCCAAAAAATAAATTACCGAGTGTGATAACAAAATGTATATCAATCGACTGCAAAATGTCCATTGATAACCAACATCACATTGATTTGATCATTCGATGTTTTTTTTCGTAAAGCAATGGGACCTTAAACACAAGAGTTCACATCACTTCAAAAACTCATCATTCACAGGCGATTTAAACGTTCTGGCAAATGTGATGATGAGGCAATATGCTTGCATTTTCCGCACCTAGTGTGTTATAGTGTGATGTAATGATATGTTGTCGTGCATATGATAGTTAGATCTAGAAGATTGAGCAAATCAATAAGCCAAATAAATATTAAATATATCGTCTTATCTCTGTTGATGCCTAAAATTAATATAATTAAATTCGATAGTGCCGATATCATAAGTATCATCAGGTAGCGAATCAAAACTAGCAACAGGATGTGTACTGGGATCTTATATAACGGGTCAAGCTAGAAAAAGTTGCGCAAACTTGCGCCTTAGCCTTTTATGTAACATTTTGCAAGAAGTTTCTGTATTTACTTGAGCGTCCGGGTGTAGGAACCCAGCGCATGGTATATGATCTAAGCTCGCATTTGAAGGTTTTTATTTCAACGATGATATAAAACCACCTCCAAACTACAGCGGATTCAGAAGCGTCCTCATTGGTTGGTGGACAGACTGTCACAGCATCACAGCAGTGTCACAGCAGCAGTGATAGTGACTAGCTGTAACTCGTCATATAGTGCTGTGAAATGTGTGAAGAATTAAATACATGTAAGGTTCATGAACAAGGTCTACCTCTACCTGGAATAGTCACATAACGTATACATGCGTAAATAATAAATAGGGTGAAATGTACGTCTGCCGAAGCATCAATTATCTAAGGACATGGCAAAAAATGACTATTGTCCAAGCTTACCGGAACCGAGTTGTCAAATATATATTGGTTTCGTTTTTTAACGTTTTGAATAATATTAATGCGTTTCTCTGAGACGATTGACCCTCGGAAGACCAATATACAATATGGTACAATGTATTGCGCATTTAGCAGTTGTGCTTGTAGCAAATATGTACTAATTTCATGTATTTGTCTTGTACACCCCGAGGATACACCAAGAGCAAAATGTTGGGATATCTATTTGTGATAGTCATTAGAGTCGTGCCCCAAGTTCTACAACAAATACTTATCTTTCAAGTTCTGACCACATCCAGTACCATATTTCCCTGATGTGGAAAAGCCTAACCCTAATTCAAAGCAGGAATACATTTATGATGGCAAATTTGCACAATTTGTTTGAAAATGTACGATCCTTCAACATGGCAAACAAACATAAACATAGCAAACATTAAACAAGTCAGCGAAGTCCAGTCAGCAAACAAGCGAAACGTTTTTAACGCTGCCGAAAAAGTTTTCTGGATACCTCAAAAACCTCATTATTGCACGCTATTAAAATTATTAGTGTTGCAAAATGATATTAACCCGCGAGTTAATTGGGTGGGGGGGGGGCTATTCCCCCCCATCCCGTTATTTTGCGATAGCTCCTAAATCAACACCGGTATCGACACCAAACTTTCAGTACCCTCTCTCACATCAATGTTACACATGTTTGTTGAAGTAAAAAGATTAGCTTATGATAGGTCAATCGGGAATGACGTCAGAGTGATCATGTTCTGCGTTTTTTGTTGAAAAATAAGAGTTTGTAAAATACGCTGTCAAAAGTACAATTTTTAAGAAAAATGCAATTATCATATACCAGATGACTGGAAATAGACTTGGCTATCAAACTGCCATCTCGGATTTTCGAGTTTTATTGAAATTCAAAAGTTTGAGAAATCAAAAGACCCAAAAATATAGTTTTTGCAATATTTTCCAAACAAATCAGTTATCCAACACTGGAATATATATGATCGAGACGTGTCCAGTGAATATGTGTACCAAATTTGAAGTCGACATCGTCAAAAATACCTTACTTATGACCTTTCAAAGACCAAAATGGACCACCTCTCACAGCATTACCATGCATACAAAATCCATTTACGTTTTTGCTTTTTACTTCTATTTCTATGGAATAAACACTGTTATAGGGCCATTTTTCGGGTTCGAGACGAAAAACGAACCCATAAACATGTGTGACAACGCCTAATGACCGTAATCGGCAGTTTGACTTCGTGACCTCGGATGGCCTTGACCTGACCCAAGGTCATAAAAAGCTTAGAATGGCACTTAGAAGTGTCAGACACACAAATCGTACCGATTTATTGACTGCTTATGCGTTATCGCAATTTTGCGCGACAATCCCATCCACCGAGACCTTTATGACACGGTCAAACATTGTGTCTTTGACATGACCTGTGACGTCATCGGTGACCCCAAGGTCAACAATATTAGGCTTCCCCACAAATTCTTAAGGGACATCGAATGTCGTTGGAATTGGTAAAATCGGTCCAGCAGTTTCAGAGATCCAAAGAGATCCCAATTTTAACCCTAATATTCTATATGGCAACTTGCACCCGCGTTACAAAAACCCTGCATCATGTCCGCTATTTAACGTAATGTATTCCTTGATTAATTGGCTTTCTAATGATGTTTTACTGGTTGATGCATGTTGTTAGGTAAAAAAAGTTATAGGGGTTAATAGGTTTCGCGAGGCTAAATCTTATTTTACGCCGACTGTGCACTGGTGGCACGTAGGGCATCTTGCAGGCCAGAAGCCAAGGTCTCTCCGATTTACTCTGCCGCCTTCTGTACCGCCTTTTGGGCAGCCGTTTCGACAATCACGTTGAGTTCGACTCGGCTGATGCAAATGCGATCTTGCTGGTCGTCATTATTTTCAGCCATGTCATTTTACGTAAACCACTATCAGCGAGTTGCAGCTGAAATTTCGGCGCGCGTTTTATGAACAAATATCAATCGCCATTTTCTGATCCCGGCTTTACGAAACAAAATTGCAAAATCTTCAAAAATGGAAAATTACTTACTTTTTAACACCCACTATCTTAATTATGGTAATGGATTCTAAGATAAAAATATGGCCACTTGCATAAAATTCTTTAAATTACGTTAAAAGATACTTTATACGCTACTGCTCGCTCTAGATTCAAAGATATCAAGCCATGTTCAGGAGGTCATGAAACACGTCCGAACCCTGAGTTCACAACTTCTTGAAGGAGCATCCAGGGTCGTGTGATTTGACCAGCCTTGTGGACTTTGTTGCATTGTAGCTCACCAGCAAGTGGACCAACGGGATCTCGCATGCCGCTGCATGCGACGCTTTGTGACAAAATGGCTATCAAACTATGACAATAGGTACATTATGAAATACAGGCTTGAAAATAAACTTGCAAGGGTATGACACGACATGACAGTTTTACAAAATGTCCCGCTTTTCGTGCAACTTTAATTTTGGTGTGACAAAGGTTTTTAGTCCGAATATTTTGAATGGATGGATTTCTGAGTTCAGACCCCGCGCTAAGCATAGTTTGTTGCGCAGGCCCTGATCCCACCACCCGATCAAGCATGAAGCAATTCCTGGCGTCTGGCAGAATTTAGAAGCGAAAGTTGTACGTGCCCGACATACCTAGCCACTCTCCGCCCCGCCCTCTGACGTCATCTGACCTTGAGTGTGACCGCTGCCACCGACCACAGGCCATCCCAGTCAGGAGCAAATAGCGAGCGCCGAAGCGACTCGAACCCGGGCTGCCACGACCGGGTGAGGTCAGAAGCCCAGCGCTCTCCCAACTGAGCTACAGGGGCGACACATTCTGAAATATTGGTCTGGGTAAATTATATGCAGTGCACCACATGCCCGCCTCAGACAGTCTGTAGACGTGGTTCGCCCGCCCCGGAGCGTGCGAACCCCGCCACCTATCCAGGGGCTCCGCCAAGTGGGGGGGGGGGATGGGGGGACGTGTCCCCCCATTCTTTAGCCAGGAGGGGGGGGGGGGGGTAATCCCCCCATTTTCCCTGAAAACAATTATAAATCAGCGTTCAGTTGTACTCATATGTGTCGCTTTATATACTTTTGGGGTGGCCCTCAGTCCCCCCCCCATGTTGAGTTCGGGCCCCCAAAGGTGCTCTCCCCAATTTGTTTTCTTCTGGCCACTGGCGTATCCAAGAGGGCCGGAAGGCCAAGCCCCCCAAAACTGCTGAAGTCGACAAAAAATGACATTTCCTAATTTAAGCGAAAATCTACGCAACTTTTACTAAGGAAGTTTTGTTTAAATCACCTATTGGCGTATGAAGAAGCGAAATTCGATGAGTTGTATAATTGTGTGATTTGGGGGGGGGGGGGAATTAGGCCCCAAAAAAAGCTTTTTACCGTTCTGTAATAACCATTATTCGCGTCAAAGCGTAGTTTGTGAGATGTGAGATTAACCACGATAGACGTTATAAGACGATACAGACGATAGATAGAAGTTACCACTTTAGGGTTGTTTGCCTCGTTTTTCATTTATATTGTACGGGTCGGATCTTTACAGATTAAAATGAAAAATCAATGATGAATCAATTGATTCATCATTGATGAATCAATTGATTCATCATTTATTTATCATTTTCGGTACACTCCTCGGCACACTCCATAACACGCGCAGTGGAGAGGGGTATGCCACTAACACGCAGTGGATGGGGGGGGGGGACTTTAGTGCCCCCCCCCCCAAGATCTCCGAAAGTATGAGATCTAAAACGATCAAACTTACAGGGTAGGTAGGTGCTATGATGATATACATTTGATTTTTTTCGTGACCTTCGGTCAATATCTTGAAGGTCAAACGAGGTCACGAAGGTCAAATCTAGCCAAATGTCACAATTTTTGGAATTTGACCTATGTGACGTCACAGGTCACCAGCAATGTGTCCAAAGTTATTTCTGGGGATGAACATTGACATCGTCTACAGAATTGCGTTTGCATTATCCCGATCCGACTGTTGGTTCCGAAGATATCGCTTTGCCGACATCGATTCTGACCGCCATCTTGGAATGAAAATCAGTATAACTCAAAAATTTATCGACCGATTTTGATTTTGTTATGTCAAACGATCCGCTATAGAGTTGGCGTAAATGTCGCGTACCCTTGCGCCGCTTCGTTGGCGAGCTATTCACAAAAAGACATGTGGGAGGGGCGCACAAAAGTCCCCCCCCCCCCTCCACTGCGCGTGTTAAGGAGTGTACGGACTAAATGTGTTTATCTTCACCTAAATAAATTGTTTTTGAGTCGGAAATGAATCGCCTAAAAAAAACGCTGAAACGGCTAAGTGGAGTGTCATAACCAGGACAAGGTGGGCTGGACAAGGTGGATTCCGGTAGGGAGTTATGACTCCTCCTGTAGGGCAGACTTGTGCTTGATTCCAGCGAAATCGAATCCGATTCCGGAATCGATTCCGTTTGTACTGGAATTGGAACCGGATTAGATTCCGTTGGCATCTGGGTGAAATCGAAAGCAGGTAGAATCAATCATTTAAAGAAAATTACGGAATCGGAATCGAAATCGATGGCTATTTCAAGCGATTCCGTTTTATTTTTGGGAAAAAAATCACTCTAGCCATGCATGCAAGCTTCCCTGAAGGAAATTTGTTCCGATAAGCATGAATAGCTGAAGCAAAGCTAGGCGATGATTTGTTACCTAATGAGTCAAAATATGCTTAGTAATTCTACTTTTAAGTGAAAACATAGGTACAATGATATTCATTTATGACAATGTTATGTTTATTGTACCGTACATTCCGTAATTACGAGCGAGCGCTTCGCGCTCGCTCGTCCTTCCGTGGTATATGGGAAAAAATCTGATTATGAGCGGCCCGGCCCGGCCCGACCCGACCCGTGGCGACGCTTTTGAGAAGCTCATATCTCTGCAACCACAAGTCTGATTGACAAGCTGACTTCTTTGCTGAGCAGCCCCATCCAACCTAACCTGTTTGAAACCAGTGCCGACTCATGTGGGTGCCTACCACTGCGCGTGGCTCGTGCCGCGTGAGGGGTGTTGAAAGGTGTATTATCGCAAAAACTCTGCAACGGTTGAACCGATTGTGTGCAAATTTGGTGTGTGGTTACGGACTCCTCAGCCGCCAATATTCCACAAGTCGCGTGGGGTGCCTCTCCACGTGCGCACGTGCACACCCCTATTCTATATCTCAGGAACGGCTGAGCCGATTGTGTTCAAATTTGGTGTGTGGTTAGGAGCCTCTCATCCGCCAGTTTCCCACAAGTGAGGGATGGGGTGCCTCTGCACGTGCGCACGTGAACACCCCTATTCTGTATCTCAGGAACGGCTGAGCCGATTGTGTTCTAATTTGGTGCATGGTTAGGGACCTTTCAGCCGCCGCCTTTCCACAAGTCAGGGGTATGGGGCTTTGCAAAGTGAAAGTGGGGCTTTGCACGTGCGCACATGCACACACCTATTATATATCTCTGGGACGGCTGAGTCGATTGTGTTCGAATTTTGTGTGTGGTTAGGGACCTCTCAGCCCCCACTTTCCCGAGTCAAAGGTGGGTGCCTCTGCACGTGCGCACGTGCGAACCTTTTTTGTATATCAAACTACTTGCCCGATCAAGTTGAAATGCCCCATACATTTCCTTCGCGCTCGCTCGTTCATCGCCAACTACGGCGCCTTACTGGTATTATATCTTTCAAGGCATTTATTTCCCATGTACCTATCATATTACAGATAGCAGCTTTAAATAAGTTCATGCACCTTGGTTATTACGAGCGAGCCTCTTTCGTGGTGCATGTAAAAAAATCTGAATATGAGCGGACCGACCCGGGCCGGCCCGTAGCGACGCTTTTGAGAAGCTCATATCTCTGCAACCACACGTCCGATTGACAAGCGGACTTCTTTGATGAGCAGCCCCATCCAATCTACCCTGTTTGACATCGGTGCTGACTCATGTGGGTGACTACCACTGCGCGTGGCGCGTGCCGCGTGAGGGGTGTTGAAAAGTGTTTTTCGCAAAAACTCTGTAACGGCTGAGCCGATTGTGTGCAAATTTGTTGTGGTTAGGAACCTCTCAGCCGCCACTTTCCCACAAGTCAGGGGTGGGGTGCCTCCGCACGTGCGCACGTGCACACCCCTATCCTATATCTCAGGAACGGCTGAGCGGATTGTGTTCAAATTTGGTGTGCTGTTAGGGACCTTTCGTCCACCAGTTTCCCACACATCATGTGTGGGGTGCTTCTGCATGTGCGCACGTGCGCACGTGCACACCCCTTGTGTGTATCTCAGGAACTGCTGAGCCGATTGTGTTCGAATTTGGCGCGTGGTTAGAGACCTCTCAGCCGCCGCTTTTCCACAAGTCAGGGGTGGGGTGTCTTTGCACGTGCGCACGTGTACACCCCTATTCTATATCTCAGTAAACGGCTGAGCCGATTGTGTTCGAATTTGGTATGTGGTTAGGGATTCCTCAGCCGCCACTTCCCATAAGTCAGGGGTGGTGCACGTGCGCACGTGCTCACCCCTCACCCTTTTTTGTATCTCAGAAAATACCTGCCCCATGGCGCCGAGTTGAAATTCGCCGAGTTGTATATATATATGCGCCGAGTTGAAATTCACCATACATTTCGTTCGCGCTCGCTCGTTCATCGCCTACTACGGCGCCTTACTGGTAGGTAAGTCTATATATTATCCCGCGCACTGCAGAGGGTTTGTGCCGAACACGAACTGCAGGGGGTGATTTCCGCCCCCGTGAGATCTCGAAAACTACATTACGTAGCGGCAAGCGGAACACGGCGTTGGACAGCTTGATACAAGTTCTATCGAAGATATTTCAGTATTTGTTTTAGGTCAGGTTAAAATTGTGGTCACCAGAGGTCATCAAATGTCAAATGTTCCAGTTTTCCCTGTTTTAGGACTTCGCACCAGAAATTCCCATATATCTCGAGAACTATGCTAGCTAGAAACAAACGGGAAAAGCGATCGCCAGCCATTTAAATTTGCAATCGACAAAATGCCCTCAAATTTGATCTCAGGTCAACATTTCAGGCTCCAGAGGTAAAAAGAGGGAAAATGCTGTTCTTTGGAAAACTGTTTTTCGCTACTAATAAGGGTAACAAAAAACTGTTTACGCCATCGTGTTTGTCTTGGCAAGGCGCTGCGAATGATATACATGGTGACGTCGTAAGGTTAACTTAAAAATTTGACCACAGGTCACGTGACCTTGACCTGAGGTCAAGACCCAAGTAGGTCATTTTGCATATAGGGAGACGTGTCTTGACGAGACAAACACATTTCAGTCGGCTTTACTTCTCTATCTTCATTATGTCGCGATTGATTGACAAACAAGTGATGGTGAACTCGGATGACCTCAAATGACCCCCATAGGGGTCACTGAACAAAACTTACACTTGTATCATCAAGAACATCCTATAATAACATGATCCAGAAGTAATTGGACTAATAGCATGCATATGCTTGAAATAGGAAGCATTTTAATATTTCCCCATTGACTTATTATGGGAGGTCACGAAATTGACCTGACCTTAGGTCACATATATCAAAATTCCGAGATATACGAATTGAAAGTACTTATGGCCTCATTCATGACACCCTGTAAGTTTCAAACTGATCGGTTAAAAACTCTGGCTTTGGCACAGCTGCAAACGTTTTTGGAGATGGGGTCACTTGACCTGGTCTGGTGACCTGACCTGAGAGGACCCGAGGTCATTTTTTTTCAAAGTGTGCGCAATTGATGTTCTAACAGGTGTGCCAAAACCCGGCGGCGCGCAGCGCCACCGTTTTTTTCTTCTCGCTATCTGAGAAAAACCTGAGGGTGGGGGGGGGGGGGGGGGGGGGTCGGAAATCACCCCCCCCCCCCTGCAGTGCGCGGGTTAAATATCGTTTTGAACCTTCGGTAGACTGACATTTTTGAACTATCACGATTTTGCAGCACAGGCCAGTTTTTCAAAAAACATCATGAAATTATTTGAAGTTTTGATTACCAAAATAGCCATTTTAAATATACCTGTGCAATATATTGAATATGTCGATTCGTGTCATTCGTGCCATTCGTGTCATTTGTACAAAATGTAAGAATGATCGGACATTTTTGAGGCAGCCAGTGTAATAGAATTGGAAAAAATGGAATTGGATTAGGAATGAAGCTTTTTAGGTGCCCTGGAAGCGGATTCGTAATCGATTCCTCTAATAAAATATATATTGGAATCAGAATCGGAATCAGACCTAGCTGGCTTGGTATGGAATCGGACTCGATTCCGCTGAAGCCGAATCAAGCACAAGTCTGCTGGAGGGTAACCGAGGTCGGCTTGAGGGGCCTTTGATCGGCCTGAGAGGGCCCTCGGTCGGCCTGAGAGGGCCCATTACAAATTTGACCCACTCTGGCAAGGTGGGTTCGAGGCGCTTCGACGCTCGCTATGTTCTCCTGGCGGGATGACCTGCGGCCGGTGGCAGCGGCCGTGTTAAAGGTCAAATGAAGCGAACCGGGCGGACCGTCCTCAGTCGTTAGGGGACGCTAAACTTTCGCCTCTAAATTCTGCCAGTGGCTGAAATTGCGTGATCGGATGGTGGAGTCAGGGCCCGCCCCACAAGCTTAGATAACAAGCTTAGTAGTCGTTTGCGTGGGTCCTGTTTTCGGAAATCCATCCCATCAAAATATTTATAACACAAAAAAAAATCGTTAGAAGGCTCGGCCAAAAACTTTGGTTTGAGGCGCCGTACGACGCAAGGCAGTTTGTGACAGTTTATGTTTTAGAACCGATTTAAAACAAACTACTTTGTACCTATTACTATACTAGCGGGGGTACCCGACGTTGCCCGGCTAAAACAAAATATATATTTCTCCCCCACTATGCCAAGGCCACGGTAATGAATCAAATTTTGGAGTACTCCTCCCAGTATGCCATAAGGCCACAGAAATTAATATAATTTGAGAGCGTTCCTCTCAGTATTCCATACGGCCACGGCAATGAATCTAACTTTAGAACATTCCTCTCAGTATGCC
Source organism: Chirona hameri (assembly GCA_036785665.1). NCBI lineage: Eukaryota > Metazoa > Arthropoda > Thecostraca > Balanomorpha > Balanidae > Chirona > Chirona hameri. The sequence goes on along the minus strand of JAXIVJ010009425.1, from coordinate 38,046 downwards.
ATAAGGCCACGGTCATGCATCTCATTTTAAAGCGCTCTAAATTTATATTTATCCCCCACTATGCCAAGGCCACAGACATGAATATAATTTTAGTGCGCTCCTTCCAGTATGCCGTAAGGCCACGGTCATGAATCTAATCTAATTTTAGAGCACTCCTCCCAGTATGAAAGGCCACAGTCATGAATATAATTTTAGAGCATTCCTCTCAGTATGCCATAAGACCACAGCAATGAATCTAATTTTAGAGTGTTCCTCTCAGTATGCCATAAGGCCTCGGCAATGAATCGGTCATGAATCTAATTTTAAAGCGCTCTAAATGTATATTTCTCCCCACTATGCCATGGCCACAGTCATAAATATAATTTTAGTGCGCTCCTCCCAGTATGCCGTAAGGCCACGCTCATGAATCTAATATAATTTTAGAGCACTCCTCCCAGAATATACTGATGAACCCTGCTTCAGACAAGCTAAGTGGCTGTTGGTAGCTCTGTTGTTGTGTGTATGTTTTGAGGAACCACATTAGATTTAGATATAAGGATTAGATATTCTGAGGGGGTCACCCTGTGACCTTAGAAACTTGGATGACCTCTCAAGGTCAAAGTATTCAATGTGGCGCCGAACAGACTTCAGAATCGCAATCAGCATGTCAAAAAACTGCATGTGTAGACCAATTTTGATGATATTCTGAGGGGTCACCCTGTGACCTCTGGTGAACTTATCAACTTTGATGACCTCTAAAGGTCAAAGTATTGAATTTGGCGCGCAACGGACTTCACCATTGTAAGTGGCTCGTCACACTGCATAAGTGCACGAAATTAGAGCGAATTCCGAAGGAGTCCGAATGCCCATTCGAATGTGAAGCTGGCCAAAGTATTAAATGTGGCGCCGAACAGACTTCAGAATCGTAATCAGCGTGTCAAACTGCATTTGTACACCAAATTTGAGTAAATTATGAGGGGGGTCACCCTGTGACCTCAGAAACTTAGATGACCTCTCAAGGTCAAAGTATTCAATGTGGCGCCGAACAGACTTCAGCATCGTAACCAGCATATCATGGTGCATGTGTACACCAACTTTGATAACATTCTGAGGAGGTCACCCTTTGACCTCAGAAACTTGGATGACTTATCAAGGTCAAAGTATTCAATGTGGCGCCAAACAGACTTCAGAATCAAAATCAGCATGTCAAACTGCATGTGTAGACTAATTTTGATGATATTCTGAGGGGGTCACCCTGTGCCCTCAGAAACTTGGATGACCTCTGGAGGTCAAAGTATTAAATGTGGCGCCGAACGGACTTCATCATCGTAATCAGCATGTCAAACTACATGGGTACACCAATTCTGATCAAATTCTGAGGGGGTCACCCCGTGACCTCTGGTGAACTTATGTAGATGTAGATGTATTTGAACAAGATCCACTCTTTGGAGTGGCTTTTCACAAGTTCACGACAGAACATTGACACATATAAAACGCAGCCATGGTGAACTTGCATACCTACACAGAAAAATACTTCACGAACAAAGATACACGTACATACATGCAAAAGATGACTGTTGATACACACCTGCCCATTCACCTCCCCTAGCTTGACAACAGTATTTGTCTAACTTTCGCCCGGTAGGATAGCGTTCCTGGCTCTACATTTAGCTCGTTTAGACTAGTCACGCCGCGGTAGCATAATCTCCTTCTACCTGCCTCCGTGCGAATAGAGGGGAGCGTAAGGAGGCCAGCTCGTCTTGTGTCGTGGTGGTGACGTTGGCAAGCCCGGTATCCTATCGTGCTTCTGAGGTACTCAGGCTGACCTGTCACGATGGTGCGCTCTACAGCACATACCGTGTGGTATGTCACCAGCTGTCTTGCAGTCAACCACTTAAGCTGTTTGATGGTCTCAGACACGCTATCGCTACGTCTCTTGCCAGTCACGACTCGTGCACAAAAGTTGATCACTTTTTGAACACGGTGTAGCTGCGTCTCACCGCATGAACCGAATACCGACAGGCAGTATCGCATCATAGACACGACAAGCGCTTCAACGATACACTTCAGCGCCGATCTCGGTATAACATGGCGTGCGTGCACCAACGCTATAAGTATACCTGTGCACTTGCGAGACACGCTGTCTACGTGTGATGCGAAGTTCAGATGTCGGTCCATTGACACGCCGAGATTCTTCACCTCCTTTGACTCAGCAATGGTGGCCGCACAGAAACTAAGCGTAACTGGCGCTAAGTCGCGAAGCATCGCTGGCGTTCCCAATACAACCATCTGAGTTTTTGTGGCGTTTAGTTTCATGCCGTTATGACAAAACCACTGGTACACTCGGTCAAGCACGTCCTCCATGCGAATGATCAGCTGTTGCACGTCACCCTTCCTACCTGTAACCATTAGTTGCGTGTCGTCAGCGAACTGGACTACACTGACACCGTCTGGCACACACAGACTAAGGTCATTCGCGAACAGCATGTACAACACACAGCTCAACGCTCCGCCCTGGTACACACCGATCACATTTTCCTTGGAGTCTGAAAGAAGAGCCGTTCCGTCCGCGCACCTCACCTGGACCTGCTGTGAGTGGTGTGTCAGATAGTCGCGGAACCAAGAAGCATCTACGCCGTACAAAGAAAGTTTTTCCAAAAGTCTGTCATGAGGAACAACATCAAAACATTTTGAGAGATCCAATAATACCAAAATGCAGATGTTACCACTATCCATGGCTTGAAGAGCCTGGTCTGTTATGACGTGAAGGGCCGTTTCAGTAGAACGTTGTTTTCGATATCCGTGTTGTGCGTCCGAAAGCAAATAATTGTCCTCGAGGTAGCCTGATAGTTGTTTCTGCACTACACGTTCAACTAATTTCATGATCGCGGGCAATATCGAGATGGGTCGTGTGTCGGATGGCTCGGCGGACACCTTCCCTTTTGGTATAGGGGTCACCAACGCGTGCTTCCAATCACGCGGTACCACGCCGGTGGCTAGGCTAGCATTAACAACATCTAATAGCGCATGGCCTACCCCCGGGAAGAATGACTGCAAGATGCGTACACTTACACCGTCCTTCCCGGTTGAGTTCGATGGTTTCATTGACATGAGGGTGGCATACAGTGTGTCTAAGTTAATTGCCTGCACCTTAAATGCACATGTCGACACTCTTGGGAGTCTCGTAGGCACATGAATAGTAGCAGCTGGGACACTAGCAGCCGTGGTCGGGCCGATCATAACGTAATAGTCATTCAAAGCATTCGGTGTGATCCTCGGTATTTCACAAGTCTGCTGTTTCCGACCTATCACTGACCGCAGCACACGCCACAGGCCCCCTCGGTCACCGCGACTGATCGCACCCGCGTATTTCTCACGGCTCTCGTTCCGCACGGCGGCGCGGCACAGTCGGTTCACTCGTTTGTACTCGGCGCGGTCGTTTCCAGCGAGGCCCGCGCGGCGGCGCTGCAGTAGTTGCTGCGTTTGGGCGGTTACAGGCGGCGCAGTCACCTGCCTCTCACGCACACGTTTTAGCGGCGCGACAGTATTCAGTCGATCAATGAAGGTCTGATGGAAAACAGTCCATTTACGTTCCGTGGTTTCACAATCAAAGACTGGGGCCCAGTCTATCTCAGCAAGCTGCTGGTTAAAAGAATCGTGGTCTATCCTGCTAATGGCTCGCCGGTACACATTAGACTGGCTAGCGGGTAATACTCGACCCTCACGGGCCAGCAACACACGGGTGAAGTCATGCGGACCGCCATAATGACACCTCGTAACACCGACACGTCGAATCAGTTCAGGACGGTTGGTAATGATAACATCCAACAATGAACTGGCGGGACGGTACGTGGCGCGGCTCTTGTTGGTAACATGGAGTCCATACGTGGTACATAATCGCAGTAGTGGGTTGGGTGTGTCGCTGTTTCTTGCTTTCAGTAGGCAGCAGTTCAGATCGCCTCCGAGGATTAAAGTTACACGTGGAAAGTTAGCAAGCATATGTTGCAGCTGACACTCTAAATCGTCCAGATCGGTGGCAAGCTGACGCGATGTGTTGTGCGGCACACGGTATGCGGACGCGACCAGCGCTGACTGGTGCTTACTGGTACGAACTAACACCCAAACGATCTCCAGGTTAGAGTTCGCTATTCCAGTAACAGGTGTCGGCAGTAACTCACTGGCTAGGCTGTCACGCACCAGTACAGCCACACCACCCTTGCCTTTAGGTAGGACAAGGTCGGCCGGCCGGTCACGTCGGTAGAGTTTGTAGCCACTCACCCCCATCATTCGGTCAGGCACGGACGGGGTCAACCATGTTTCACACAATGCCAAAATATCATAGCCGTAGACACCGTGAATGTCATTACGGAGGTCATGAATTTTGGGCTTGTAAGACTGGATGTTGAGGTGTCCGATGATAAGTTGATCCGCCTCGATGTCTCCGTGGCGGCGCCAGTTCACACCGCCCCTGCTGCCCCGCCGCCTGGACGCGCCCCTGCCGCTTCGGCGTGTTCCGCCGGCCGTAGCCGGTGCCGGGTTAACTGGCTCGTTGACAGATGGACGCTGTGGGCGGGGGTGGCCGGCCGGCTGGTGCGGCTCAGCGGCAGGGGTGGTGGCGGCGGCAGGCCGGCCTGGTTGACGGGGCCACGGCCGCTCGGCAGGCAGGGCAGTATGCAGGATGACGTGCAAAGCATGGAGCATCATTAACGCCCTGATGAGCATTGTCGCTGGTCCTGGTAAATTGGTAGTCATCTCAGCGATTTTCACCGTCACTCGGCAGCATCCGAACGTTCACAGACAGTCGGGTCCTCTCATTCGAATTCACACGCAAAATCACTCACTTCACTCACTCAACAACACGATCGCTCAATCAGCCGCACTCTTTCACTCTGGTCACTAGGTCTCCGCGTTCACACAGGACTTGCTCACTGTAGGTCAGACACGCGCTAGGATGGTGTAAGGAGAGCCGGGAGCGCTGCGGCCCGTGGCGCTGCGCTGAGCCAACCGTCGTCGCCGACGCTCGGCACCGAACTGATCAACTTTGATGACCTCTAGAGGCCAAAGTATTAAATTTGGCGCGCAACGGACTTCACCATTGTAAGTGGCTCGTCACACTGCATAAGTGCACGAAATTAGAGCGAATTCCGAAGGAGTCTGAATGCCCATTCGAATGTGAAGCTGGCCAAACAAAGTATTAAATGTGGCGCCGAACAGACTGCAGAATCGTAATCAGCGTATCAAACTGCATTTGTACACCAGATTTGAGTAAATTATGAGGGGTCACCCTGTGACCTCAGAAACTTGGATGACCTCTCAAGGTCAAAGTATTCAATGTGGCGCCGAACAGACTTCAGAATCGTAATCAACGTGTCAAACTGCATTTGTGCACCACGTTTGAGTAAATTATGAGGGGGTCACCCTGTGACCTCAGAAACTTGGATGACCTCTCAAGGTCAAAGTATTCAATGTGGCGCCGAACAGACTTCAGAATCGCAATCAGCATGTCAAACAGCATGTGTAGAACAATTTTGATGATATTCTGAGGGGGTCACCCTGTGACCTCAGAACTTGGATGACCTCTGGAGGTCAAAGTATTAAATGTGGCGCCGAACGGACTTCAGCATCGTAATCAGCATGTCAAACTACATGGGTACACCAATTCTGATCAAATTCTGAGGGGGTCACCCCGTGACCTCTGGTGAACTTATCAACTTTGATGACCTCTAGAGGCCAAAGTATTAAATTTGGCGCGCAACGGACTTCACCATTGTAAGTGGCTCGTCACACTGCATAAGTGAACGAAATTAGAGCGAATTCCGAAGGAGTCCGAATGACCATTCGAATGTGAAGCTGGCCAAAGTATTAAATGTGGCGCCGAACAGACTGCAGAATCGTAATCAGCGTATCAAACTGCATTTGTACACCAGATTTTAGTAAACTCTGAGGGGGTCACCCTGTGACCTCAGAAACTTGGATGACCTCTCAAGGTCAAAGTATTCAATGTGGCGCCGAACAGATCTCAGAATCGTAATCAGCATGTCAAACTGCATGTGTATATCAATTTTGATGATATTATGAGGGGGTCACCCCGTGACCTCAGAAACTTGGATGACCTCTGGAGGTCAAAGTATTAAATGTGGCCCTGAACGGACTTCACCATTGTAAGTGGCTTGTTAAATTGCATAAGTGTACGAAATTCAGGCGAATTCTGAGGGGTCCGAATGTGAAGCTGAATGTGAATCTGAATCTGTAGCTGTTTTGACAGACGTTCTCCCCAAGCCATCTCGCCCCAGGCTCCTCCAGATCCGCAGAGACCATTTATGTGCGGAAAAGTCGTTCTGCTTTCGGAAAATGCGGAAAAGAAAATGTGTGAAAATGAGGAAACCGTTGTAACGGTGAATTGAATGAATAGCATGTTTATCCCATTCTCTGCAAGGCCCACCGCCTATGTTTGCCGCCTATGTTTCTGGGTTTTATCAGACAAACCCGTACAAATTTCGCGTCGCTAAATAACAAGTACCTACTATAACATGAAAGCCCACTTTAAAAATGCTGCAAAGGCTTAAATACACGCATAAAAATGGGTATTTTTCTTTAGTCAGTTTAGCCGACCCCCCCCCCTCCCCACTAAAATATTATCGGCGACGCCCCTGTACAGCTGACAATTGACACTAGTTTTTATCAGTGTACGGCAATGTCCGAACAACAAAAACTGCAAGCTGACATCTTTCCTTTTTCGATATCCCAAAAGGTCGAAAAGCTCAAATAAAAAATAGAAATCGTGCAGTAGCAAAATAAAGTGGCCCAAATCCTGGAAGAAATCCGAAATTGGGGGTAGGTTAGGTCCGCTAAAAAACGGTTTGCTCCCTCCACACAAAAAACCGACCGACTGGATCCGCCCTTGTCAAGGAAGGAAAGGAAACATCAGCCAATAACATGCAAACGGTAAATCACACAGACATAAGAATGGTACCGATCGCTTCGGTGCATCATGACATATAGAGTGGTGACTAATCAAAGGGATCGGCCCAGGCGCACAACCAGAAAGCACATTTCGGGAGGGGGCACAGCTGTTGGGATCGTCATCTCCAGTCCAAAAGGGGCCTCATTTCCGATACAAATGGGTGCACGACTCGAGGGGCGACGCCTGCACTCGCAGCCCCCCCCCCCCCCCCTGCGAGGTATGCAGGGGCGCCGACTGCACAGTCACAACGCATTATGCCGCCCCGGAAGATATCTCGTCGCCCTCGGAAGGCATCATGCCGCCCTCGGAAGACATCTTGCCGCCCTCGAAAGGCACCATGCCGTCCTTGGAAGTTGGAGGGCATCTTGCCGCCACCAGAGCGCATTATGCCGCCCTCAGAAGACGTCTTACCGCCCTCGGAAGGCCTCGGAAGACTTCTTGCAGCCCTTGGAAGGCATCATGCCGCCATCAAAGTGAATTATGCCGCCCTTGGAAGGTACCATGCCGCCCTCGGAAGACATTTTGCCGCCCTCAGTGCATTATGCACCCTTGGAAGGCATCATGCCGACCTTGGAAGGCATTTTGCCGCCCTCAGAGTGCATTATGCCGCCCTCAGAAGGAAGACGTCTTGCCGCCCTCGGAAGGCATTCTGCCGCCATCAGAGTGCAGTATGCCGCCCTGGAAAGGTACCATGTCGCCCTCGGAACACATTGCCGCCCTCAGAGCGCATTGTGACGCCCTCGAGCGCATTATGCCGCCCTCAGAGCGCATTATGCCGCCCTTGGTAGGCATCATGCTGCCTTCGGAAGGCATTTTGCCGCCATCAGAGCGCATTATGCCGCCCTCAGAAGACGTCTTACCGCCCTCGGAAGGCATTCTGCCGCCCTTAGAACGCACCATGACGCCCTCGGAAGACATATTGCCCCCTAGGAAGGCATGTTGCCGCCCTAGGCGCTTTATGCCGCCCTCGGAAGGCATCTTGCCGCCATCGCACCTGTTATGAAGGGGGCGCCACATTTTTGGAGAGGGGCGCACATGAGCTTGGGACCTCACTGGCATAGGGACGCACACACATATGATGGCGGCAGTGGCGTGCGCAGACATTCACAAAGGATCAGGTCATTGCCTTGAGGGGCGCCACCCGATCGACGAGGGCACCACCAATATTGACGCAAATTTTGCAAGGGGTTACCACCCGACCCTCCTTCCGCACCGTGTGGAAGGAGCGCCCCCCCCCCCCCCCCCCCTCCGTCACTAGCCGGAGGGGCGCCGTCACTGGCCAGGGGCGCTGTCACGGGCCGGAGGGGCGCCGTCACTGGCGGGAGAAGCGCCATCATTGGTCGGAGGGGCGCGGTCGCCTGCTGGAGGGGCGCCGTCACTGGCCGGAGGGGCGCCGTCACTGGCCGGAGGGGCGCCGTCACGGGCCGGAGGGGCGCCGTCACTGGCCGTAGGGGCGCCGTCACGGGCCGGAGAGGGGCAGTCACTAGCCGGTGGGGCGCCGTCACTGGTCGGAGGGGCGCCGTCACTCGTCGGAGGGGCGCCGTCGCTGGCCGGAGGGGCGCCGTCACTGGCCAGGGGCGCCGTCACGGGCCGGAGAGGGGCAGTCACTAGTCGGAGGGGCGCCGTCACTCGCCGGAGGGGCGCCGTCACTGGCGGGAAAAGCGCCGTCACTGTCCGGTGGGGCGCCGTCACTGGTCGGAGGGGCGCCGTCACTCGCCGGAGGGGCGCGGTCGCTGACCGGATGGGCGCCGTCACTGGCCGGAGGGGCGCCGTCACTGGCCGGAGGGGGGCAATTAAGTCACGGGCCGGAGAGGGGCAGTCACTAGTCGGAGGGGCGCGGTCACTGGTGGGAGGGGCGCCGTCACTGGTCGGAGGGGCGCCGTCACTGGCCGGAGGGGCGCCTTCACTGGCCGGAGGGGCGCCGTCGCTGGCCGGAGGGGCGCTGTCACGGGCCGCAGAGGCACAGTCTACGGCAGGGGCGCCCTCACTGGTCGGGGGAGCGTCCTCACTGGCCGTAGTGGCGCCAACACTGGCCGGAGGGGCGCCATCACTGATCGGAGGGTCACCAGCTTTGCATGGACACCTCGGGTCCAAAGGACCAGGTCATGTCTTGAATGACCGTATACTCGGTACACCATTGGCTGGCGGACATTTTTTTTTTAAAAAGGTTATCGTTTTTTTTTCGTTTTTTTTTTAGAGGGCGCCCCTCTCAAAACCCAGAACAGACTCACTTTTTGAGGGGGCGCCTTCGGCGCCCGCTCTAAAGTGGGGGGGGGGGGGGTCCGGGGCACCCGGACCCCCCCCCCCCGTAGCGACGCCCCTGCCACTCAGGCACAAACGTAACAGAACCAAGGGCAAACCAGTTTGGCTTACCCCAGAAGTAAGGAGTGTTATACAAGCTATTTGGCATTTTGAAGGGATCTTCACTAGATATAAATCAGAAGGCCTACCATAATGCAAAAAATTCAGTTAAGAAAAAGGTCAGAGCAGCTAAAAGGGCAAAGGAACTTGAATTAGCTAGACATTGTAATGCAGATAGTAAGAAGTTCTTCAGTTTTTATAAGTTCAGTACAGTTTCCAAAAATATAGGTCCATTTAAGGTAGATGTGTTAGTTAGCAAGGCAGTGAAATGGCTGAAGTGCTTAATGATCAGTTCCAATCTGTCTTTACTATCGAGGACCAGAGTAGTATTGCAGTACTTCAGCCTGAGCCAGAGACAGAGGAGACTATAGGAGAGCTAGGTGGCATAAGTAGTGAACTTGTTCTAGAATATCTACAGAAAGTAAGGCCAAACAAGGCAGAAGGACCTGTTGAAATCCATGCTAGACTTTTAAGAGAATCTGGAAGGGAGTTGTCAGTTTCATTAGCCATAATATTTTCTAAATCACTCGCAAATACTAAAATTCCACTTGATTGGAAAAGAGGAAATGTTGTTCCTATTCATAAAAGGGAGATAGAAGTAAAGAGGAAAACTATAGACCGGTTAGTCTGGCTTCATTAGTTTGCAAAGTGCTTGAATCAATCATCAAATATAGGATTGTTGAATTCTTGGAGCAAATTGAGCTCATCAAGGATACTCAGCATGGCTTTAGGAAGGGCCGTTCTTGTTTAACTAATATTCTGGAGTTTTTGGATGTTGCAACAGATAGCTTTGATCAGGGTAAACAGCTAGATGTAGCTTTTCTTGATCTCAGTAAAGCATTTGACAAAGTCCCCCAAACAAGACTGGGGTTGTAACTTAAAATTCATGGGATCAGGGGCAAGATTCTGTATTGGATAGAAACGTGGCTTTCAGGACGTCAGCAAAGGGTTATATTGAATGGGTGCACATCACAATGGAAGGAGGTTCTCAGTGGGGTTCCACAGGGCTCAGTCCTGGGTCCATTGCGTTGTATAATATTTGTGAATGCAATTGAGAACAGTATAGACAGCAAAGTCTTGAAATTTGCAGACGATCTAAAAGTTGTCAGGATTATTAGAGGAAAACATGATCAGGATGTTTTTAAATCAGATCTGGACAAGCTAGTTGAGTGGTCTGAAGCATGGCAGATGAAATTAAATTTGAGTAAATGTAAGATTATGCACGCTGGACAGGTTAGCAGTAAACATAGGTATGAAATGGGTGGGCTTCTGCCCACCCATTTCATACCTATGTTCATACCTATGTTTACCTAATGATGCAGATTGAAAAGGAAAGAGATTTAGGTGTCGTGGTAAACAATAGACTATCGGCATCAGATCAGGTTGTAGAAACTAGGAACAAGGCACTTAGAATGCTAGGGGCCATTAACAGAAATGTTTCCTACATGAGTGAAAAGGTAATAACAACAACAACAACAAAACAACAAACACATTTATTTGAAAAGCAAAAATAAACACAAAAGCTTAATCACAGATCGGTGTAAAATCGAGACCGCTTACACATAGCACCTCTCTGCAATGGTTGGCAGGAGGTAAATAAAAAGTCGACTTTCCGCCGCCGCAAACATGGCCTATTTATTTTTTCCCATGCCGCGACCCCAGCAGGGACCCCGCGCGCCGAGACACCCGTCGTGCCTACGTCTAGCTGAAACGTCCTGATCTAGTCAGGTAATTTTGGAAGCTCGTGGCCACCGCCAGTCCCTCGCCGCCGCCCAGACCGGTGCCGTATGTAAGTATGTTGAGTTGTTCGCGTAAAGGAAGAAGAGAGAAGTCATAGCATAGCGCTTCTGAAATGTCATCAAGAAGATGCTGTCTAGTGTTTTGGTAGAGTGGACAGTGAAAGATGAAGTGAGCTACGGTCTCACAAGGAAAACCACAGGGACAGGACGGGTCATTTATTTTCTGAATTTGAAATATCTGGGCGTTCAGGAAAGACATGCCCAAACGAAGAGTGGTGTGTAGAGTGTTGCCTAGTTTTTTGCATCGACTCCCAGCCTCTCCGTCAAAGCACGCTTGCATTTTGGCAGTGAATTCATAGTTCGGATATAAGGAGGGAGCTGATTCCAGAGTTTGGTTGTCGCGGGAATGAAAGAGTGTTGGAATGAGGTTAGGCGATTTTGTGGTTGTGACTTAGTGCTGGCGTTGCGTAAGTTCATGCCTGTGTCGTGTTGACGTGTGTTGGGAATGATAGATGTAACGTAGGTGGGATAGTGTGACTGTGTGTCTCGGAGCTTGAAATAAAGAGTAAGTTTGTGAATGCGTCTTCTTGTGTGAAGTGAGTCCCACCCCAGGTCATGTCTGAGTTTGTCGGTCAGAGTTCTGAAGTGTGCACCTGTCACTAGTCTTGCAGCCCGATTTTAAAGTCTTTGTAGTCTAAGTGAGTCAGTCACTGTGATGTGTCCGTCATACACTATGTCACGATAATCTAAATAGGGCTGGATGTATGTGGTGTATATCTGAGCTAAAATATGCCTTGGGGTGTGCTGTGCTATGGGATAGATTGGACTGAGTGCTCTATTTATCTTTTTTGTTACATCGTTGATGTGGTCGTGAAAGTGTAAGTCTTTTGAAAAGGTTATTCCCAAGTGTGTGTGGCTGTCATGTATTGGGATGGGTGTATCTCCAAAAAGAAGATGTGGTGTGTTTGCCGTGGATCTGTGGGTAAATGTGTGTTGTATGGTTTGTCTGTGTTGTATGTAATGGCCCACTTCCTTCCATAGTGGAGAATACTGTCGAGGTCTTTTTGTAATGATGTTTGTACGGCGTCCATCTTGTCGGGAGTATGAGTCGCGTATAGTAATGTATCGTCAGCAAAGAAGAGTATGTCGTTTGTCGTCTTACGTGGAAGTCCGTCGAGATACATGAGTGCAAGGACAGGGCCTAACACGGATCCCTGGGGGCATCCCGCGTCGATTGTTTTTGGCGTCGAACACGTTTCTGTCCCTTTGACTCGATGCGTTCTGTCGCGAAGATAAGATTTAAGCCAAATGAGGAGGGAGCCAGTTATTCCAAAGTCGTGTTTAAATTTTTGAAGGAGTCCTGCGTGCCAGATCTTGTCAAAATATTTTGATATGCCTAAATAAATAGCCGTAAAGTCTTGTCCTGAGTCAAGTGCCTGATGTAGTGTGTGTGAGGTACATGAGTTGTAGTTGTGTGCTATGGTCAGGCCGGTATCCACTCTGCCAGTGAGAAGTTCGTTGGTTCTTAAGTGAGTATAAATGTGTTGGAATACTATTCTTTCAAACACTTTAGAAAGACATGGTAATATAGTGATAGGTCGGTAATTTGTCGGGTCAGAAGGAGATCCTTTGTTTTTGAAGATTGGTTGAATGTTTGCCTGTTTCCATGAAGTCGGGGATGTTCCTGATTGTAAAGATTTGTTGAATAATTTGGTTAGCGGTTCGGCAATAATAATAGCTACAAGTTTTATGATTTTCGAAGGCAAAAGGCCTGGTCCACAAGATTTATTTGTGTCTAGCTTGTTGAGAACATTGAGTGTTTCCTGTGTTGTTATTGTGAATGCATTGAGTGTTGGTGTCGTTTCTCCAGGTTGTGGTGATTGTGGGCTGTGGTTGTTGGGAGTGACTGATTGGGATTGTGCAGCAAAGTGATTATTTAGTAGATTAGCCTTGTCGTAGTCGTCAGTCACTGTTTCTTCATCTGGCGTCTCTAGTGGAGGAATTGCTCGTGTTCTTGAACGTCCTGTGATGTTGCGAAGTATTTGATGGTATTTGTATGGATTCTGTTTGTGTTCTAACAGTTTGTGGATTGTAGGTGGCTTTGTCTAAGTCGTCGGTTTTTGTTGGTTACAATGTTCCGTTGGTCACGCCATCTACCCCAATCGTCGTCGCTGTTAGTTCTTTTGGCATGTCTGAATAGTCGATCTCGTTTGCGTATGCCGCGTTTTAGTTCGTTAGTCACCCAAGGTTTGTCTTTCTGTCTTGTGTGTAGGATCTTCGTCGGGATAGCCTCTTTAGCAGCTGTCATTATTGCAGATATGAACTGTTCTGTGGCGTTGTCGATGTCTGTGTTCACAATTGTTTCCCAGTCTGTATTCATGAGATGTCTTGTCAGTCCGTCGGCGTCTAACCTGTCAAAGTCCCAAATTATTTTACGTTGAGGGGGAATTTCCGAGGGCATGGTGGTTTGAAAGGAGGCGAAGATGGGAAAATGATCGAGATTAGAGAAGGATGACAAAGTTCCGGCGTCTACCACTGCACTAGTGTCGCTGGCGAAGAAAAGGTCTCTTAGATTGGCTGAGTGGTCAGTTAGTCGGGTAGGCTCCGTAATAAGTTGGTGTAGGTCTAGCGTGCCGGCTGCCTCTTTTAATCGGATGTCGAATGGCGTCGTTCTACTGTGCTGATAAGTGCAGTTGTCTAGGTATATGCTCCCCGTGTTGAAGTCCCCATATAGTGCAATGACTGTTGGTGTGTGTATTTGTGCTTGTGTGACGCTTTCAGTGAGTCTGTCGATGAAGGTTTGCAGTCTGTCGGCGTTGAGATTTGGTGGTAAATAAATGGAGCCTATAATGAATGTTTGTCCGCTTGTTTTTATTTTTGCCCAAATCCACTCCTCTCCGTCCAGTTCTAATTGATGTAGTCGTCTAATTGGCAATGATGATCGCGCGTATAGTGCGGTCCCCCTCCGTGTCGATTTCTGTGTCTGGTGAAAGGTGCGTGAAAACCGTCTATGTTGTACATGTCTGGGTGAATGCTGTCGTCTAGTTTTGTTTCGGTTAAAGCTAAAATGTCTACGTTGTTTGTCAACAAATTGGCGTAATTCTTCTATTCTATAATGAGCTGTGATGCTATTTATATTAACATGTGCAATTTTTAACTGAGGGGGTTGGGTTGGTCCAGGGTTGGGTTCCACGCAACCCAAAAGTAGGAGTTTCCGGATGTCTTTATATGTGTTGAGCTGTTTCCACCGTGAGTGTGTGATCCGTTCTGATAAACTGAGCGTGTAATGAGAGGTGAGGTGCGCGTGCGTGTAGTGAAGGTAGGTGGCGCTGTTCTGTGTTTTATATTTTGTTTGTGATGGGTGGGTTCTGAGCGACGTTGTGGCGAGTGGGTTTTGTTCTGCGCTGTTCAGGGTGACAATGGTGTGATGGGAGCAAAAGGCAAATAAAGGATTGTGGAAGATGCGTGATTCGTCTGAGGCCTGGGGGCTCACGGTTTCCATGCGGTGACTGTGTGTGTGCTGCGGTCCGGGAGGCGACGTCGGGAGCAGGGGCGGCCACAGCTGGGCGGGCGAGATGACGTCGGCAGTGCTGGGCATCAGGGCGCGCCAGGACCCCGACAGGACCTCGGCAGGGTGGCCTGGAAGATCGTTTTGGACATTACTGTGAGCGGGGGCGGCAAGCGACAGCGACATACAAACATTCTTCAGCTTAATGCACGATGTTAAACAAACCGAATAAGCCAGAGCAACACATTATACATGACAATGGCGCAGGCTCTTAAGCCGCGAGTTACTGGGGGGGGCTATTTTTTGTCCCCCCCCCCTCCCGTTATTTTGCAATAACTCCTAAATAAACACCGGTATCGTCACCAAACTTGCAGTACCTTCTCTCACATCAATTCCACACATGTTGGCAAAAGGAAAAATATGAGGCTATGATAGGTCAACCGGGAATGACGTCAGAGTGACGTCATGTTCTTCGTTTTTTGTTGCAAAATAATGGTTTGCGGAAGACGCTGTCAAAGGTACGATATTTGAGATAAACTAAATTGTTTTAAATCAAATTACTGATAATAGACCGGGCTATCAAACTGCTATCTCAGATTTGTGAGATTTTGTGAAATTCAAAATTTTGAGAAATCCAAATACATTTTTTTTTTAAACAAAATTTTCAAGAATAAATCAGAGTTATCCAAAAACCGGAATATATGTGATCGAAACGTATGCGGTGAATATGTGTACCAAATTTTAAGTCGATATCTTTAAAAATGACCGAGTTATGACTTTTAAATGACAAACATCGGCCACTTCTCACAGCATTACTATGCATAAAAACGCATTTCCATTTTTGCTTTTTATTTCTATTTATATGGAAAAAACAATGTTCTAAGGTCATTTTTAGCGTTCTAGACGAAAAACAGCCCCATAAACATGTGTTACAACGCCTAATGACCGTAATCTGCAGTTTGACCTCGTGACCTCGGATGACCTTGACCTGACCCAAGGTCATAAACAGCTTAGAAAGGTACTTAGAAGTGTCAGACACACGAATCATACCGATTTATCGACAGCTTATGCGTTTAATATCGCAATTTTGTACGACAATTCCATCCATCGAGATCTTTTGACACGGTCAAACATTTTGTACTTGACCTGATCTGTGACGTCGTCGGTGACCCCGAGGTCAACAATATTATGTTTCCCTCGATAAATTTCCCAGGACTATCGAATGCCGTTTGAATTTTTACATTCGGTCCAGTAGTTCCGGAGATCAGAGGGGGGCTAAAAATAGCCCCCCCCCCCAGTAAGTCGCGTTATGAAATATACCCCAGTAACTCGCGGGTTAAGAAACAATAGGCAAAAACGAAACAAAACCGATTAGTTGGGCACCAGATGAAAACATGAGTCGGGTGTTCACATGCAGCTTCTACTGGTAAACAAGCACGTACATAACACACATAGCATAGCACGTACATAGCATAGCACGTACAGCAGTCAGCACAGCAAGCATCCACTGCTGATTCTTACATACATTCTCAAGTTGTTCACCGCCAAGGCTCAGCCAGGCTGGAAACACACACACACACACACACACACACACACACACACACACACACACACACATGTGCCAAACACAATACAAAAACAACAACACAGATGCATGCGTGCATAAATTTGTACACGAAGAACGATGTCCGTAAATCTCAATATTACAGAGCCCCGAGGAACGGAGCGCACCGAGGCCACCACGCCCGTAGGGACAGCATCGGTCCGGCACCAAATATCCCCCATCCCTTCACAGCGTCAGACAAAGTTTGACGCCGGTCCTCCGCCACCCCCTTCTCCAGTCCGCCCTCAAGCGCAAAACGACCCAGCACACTCCCGGAGGCCAGCCAATATAAACCTCGCCGGGTGATACAGCCCCACACCACTACACTGGCACCCCCAATCCCATGGCACCTCATCCCACTGGCACCCCAATCCCATGGCACCTCATCCCACGGCACCCCAATCCCATGGCACCTCATCCCACGGCACCCCAATCCCATGGCACCTCATCCCACGGCATACCAAGTTCACGAGACGGGTAATAATATCACAGCATCACTAGGCTGAACCTTTGCACGGGTTTGGAATAAAATATCTGGTCACTTTCACTTCCCGTTTACACACACAATTTACTCACAATGTTTGGAGTATGAGATCACCTCACCCGTGCTCAGCATCGCGACGCGGCGGTGCACAATGTCCTGATCGGTCGCTCCCGCGGCTCCGCCACGACCCACCCAGCTGGCCGGCCGGCCGGTGGCCGGTGACAGGAGCGGTGCAGCCGCACCCGCCGGCTCAGCCGCTGACAGCGGCGGCCGGACCAGCTGACCTCGCGCCGGCCGGGGTCGCCGGGGCAGGGGCGCGCTCAGGTGCGTTTCCCGTCAGGCGGCCCAGGTCGTCCTCGGTCTTGATGATGTGGGTGCGGTCGCCCTGGGTGCGTCGAATCTTGACCTTGCCCAAGTCGGTCCACGCTGCGTGAATTTTTCCCTCTCGCTTGGCTTGCCTGGCCCGATACATGAGCAGTTCATTCTTCTGGGTGAGATTTTCGGCAATGTAAGTGGCCGACAGAATGGCTGGCGTCAGGGACGTGCCACGGAGGCGCGGGCGCTTCTGAGCTCGCGCCTGGCACCGTACATCTCCTGGCGCTTGGCGAAGCTCTGGAATTTCACGATAATCGTTCGTGGCTTGCTCGTTTTCGGCTTACCGATTCGATGGCTCACGTCTATGTCGTCAGGTTTAACGTTGAGTCCAGCAGCCTTGGCTATTTCCATAACCAGCTTGTCGGTGTTCTCGTTCTGCTGCTCGGGAATCCCGCTGAAGTTTAGGCATTGGCGTCTGGAGTACTGTTACAGGTCGTTCACTTGCTCAGAGAGCTTGCTGACCTCTTCCCTTAGGGCGATGATCTCCTCATCCTTCTTGGCAACGGCTGTGGTCACGGCCTCTCTAATGATCGGGCCCATCACCCGCTCCGTAAGGAGCGCCACCACCTCCTCATCCCTAAAGGCGGCGATCAGAGCCTCCTTAATCTCACCAGCTGACACCATCTCAGCTCCAGACACATTCACTGGCTGTCACCTGCCGCCCCCGAAAAGCTCAGCTGCGGTTCACTATGCGCCTCTGTTCACTGCACTCGGTCACTCGGTCCCTCTCTGGCGCTCACTAGCTCGGAGCGAAAGTCACGGCCGATGCGATCGCGGCGGCGGTCAGGCGCAGACTGCTGTATTGTGCATACGTTGCGCAAAACTGTATTGTGCATACGTTAGACCACATTTGGAGTATTGTGTACAAGCCTGGTCTCCAACATATGAGAAAGATTGCTGGTTGTTAGAAAGAGTTAAAAAAGGGCAACAAAAATGGTTAATTGTCTTGGTAGTTTACCTTATGAAGATAGATTCAAGAAATTGGGTATGTTTCACGTAGATATAGAAGGCTAAGAGGAGATCTAATTGCAGTCTTCAAATTTGTAAATGGTCAGCATTCTGGATATTTAAAGGGAATGTTTGAGTTCAATAGGGAAAATCGAGGTAGAGGTCATCAGCATAAACTCATTATGAAACAAAGTAGGACTAGGCTACGACAGTCATTTTTTTAGTAGAAGGGTTGTAGGACATTGGAATATGCTACCAGGGGATGTCGCTGATGCAGTAACACATGCTTCCTTCAAAATTAGATTAGATAAATACTTTACAGAGAAGGGATTAGTTCATAAATACTCGTGGGATTAGCCTTCTTTTATGCAGGTAGAGTAAGGTGATTTGAATGGGCGATACTGGTGTAGAGGGGGGGGGGAGGGTGCAACCTCGGATGGGCCCAAGAGGCTCTTTGTTGCACTTATCTTGTATGTCTTTTATGTCTTTATGCCATAAGACCACAGTCATTAATCTAATTTTGGAGCATTCCTCGCAGTATGCCATAAGGCCACGGAAATTAATATAATTTTAGAGCGTTCCTCTCAGTATGCCATAAGGCCACAGCAATGAATCGGTCATGAATCTAATGTTAGTGCTCTCCTCCCAGCATACTGAAAGGCCACGGTAGTGAATCTAATCAAATTGTAGAGCATTCCTCCCAGTATGTGATAAGATCACGGCCATTAATCTCATTTTAGAGTGTTCCTCAGGATGCCATAAGGCCACAACAATTAATATAATTGTATAGAGTAATCCTCTCAGTATACCATAAGGCATCAGCAATGAAACTAATTTTATAGCGTTCCTCTCAGTATGCTATAAGGCCGCGGCAATGAATATAATTTTAGAGCACTCTTCCCAGTATGCCATAAGGCCACGGTCATGATTAATTTTAGAGCTGTCCTCCCAGTATGCTATAAGGCCACGGTAATGAATCTAATTTTAGAGCATTCCTCTCAGTATGCCATAAGGCCACAGCAATGAATCTAATTTTAGAGCACTCCTCCTAGTATGCCATAAGGCCACGGTCATGAATCTAATTTTAAAGCGCTCTATTAGTGCTCTAAATTTATATTTAGTCCCAAAATTGGACTTTTCGCAAAACCAAATATTACTGACACACTGAAGTACCACTTGAAAAATACATGCTACCAGCCACACTAATATAAATTTGGGCTAGTAAGGATCATCGTTTTGGGTCCACCGACCACCACCAAGGGTTTTCAAGTCTAACAACAAATAATACTGACAAACTAAAGCATCACTTTAAAAAATGCATGCTACCAGGCACACTAATATAAATTTGGGCTAGGATAGCCAGGATTAATAATATTAAACCAATGTAGGTCCCTACCTAATTAAAAGGACACTGATGCAACGTTACAGGGCCTTGACAAGGCCGCACGGTAGCACGGTAGTCGGTAGATAAAATACTGCAAGGCCGTATAAGAGAGGTAGTCATCCGGGGATGTTAGTACCCCAATCGCTCGACATTAGCGTGACGTCACTGGTGCTCTGGTCCGACTCGGCTGTCCCCGCACGCGGCTCGGTGCGGTGCGAATATTTCGAACGGAATACGGATAGTTGCGCCTAAGGTACGATTATATTTAACATTACGTTTACCGTGGACAATTATCCCTTCCTTAATTCATGCTGAGGGGGAGACGGCCATGCGCTGCCCGGTCTGTGTGAGGGGCGACTGGCGAGACGGCCATACGCTGCACCGGTCTGACTGAGGGGTGAGACGGCCATACGCTGCCCCGGTCTGGCTGAGGGGTGAGACGGCCATACGCTGCCCCGGTCCGACTGAGGGGTGAGACGGCCATACGCTGCCCCGGCCTGGCTGAGGGCGAGACGGCCATACGCTGGACCGGTCTGACTGAGGGGTGAGACAGCCATACGCTGCCCCGGTCTGACTGACTGAGGGGGAGGCGGCCATACACTGCCCCGGTCTGGCTGAGGGGCGAGACGGTCATACGCTGCACCGGTCTAACTGAGGGGTGAGGCGGCCATACGCTGCCCTGGTCTGACTGAGAGGTGAGACGGCTATACGCTTCCCCGGTTCGGGGCTGAGGGGGAGGGAGACGGCCATACGCTGCCCCAGTCTGGCTGAGGGGAGAGACGGCATACGCTGCAGGTCTGACTGAGGGGTGAGTCGGTCATACGCTGCCACGGTCTGACTGAGGGGTGAGTCGGTCATACGCTGCCCCGGTCTGACTGAGGGGTGAATCGGCCATACGCTGCCCCGGTCTGACTGAGGGGGGAGTCGGCCATACGCTGCCCCGGTCTGACTGAGGGGGGAGTCGGTCATACGCTGCCCCGGTCTGACTGAGGGGGGAGTCGGCCATACGCTGCCCCGGTCTGACTGAGTGGCGAGACGGACATACGCTGCCCCGGTCTGACTGAGGGGGGAGTCGGTCATACGCTGCCCCGGTCTGACTGAGGGGGGAGTCGGCCATACGCTGCCCCGGTCTGACTGAGTGGAGAGACGGACATACGCTGCCCTGGTCTGACTGAGGGGGGAGTCGGCCATACGCTGCCCCGGTCTGACTGAGGGGTGAGACGGACATACGCTGCCCCGGTCTGACTGAGGGGGGAGTCGGCCATACGCTGCCCCGGTCTGGCTGAGGGGCGAGACGGCATACGCTGCAGGTCTGACTGAGGGGTGAGTCGGTCATACGCTGCCCCGGTCTGACTGAGGGGTGAGTCGGTCATACGCTGCCCCGGTCTGACTGAGGGGGAGTCGGCCATACGCTGCCCCGGTCTGGCTGAGGGGCGAGACGCTGCAGGTCTGACTGAGGGGTGAGACGGTCATACGCTGCCCCGGTCTGACTGAAGGGGGAGGGGCGGCCATACGCTGCCCCGGTCTGACTGAGTGGCGAGACGGACATACGCTGCCCCGGTCTGACTGAGGGGGGAGTCGGCCATACGCTGCCCCGGTCTGGCTGAGGGCGAGACGGCATACGCTGCAGGTCTGACTGAGGGGTGAGACGGCCATACGCTGCCCCGGTCCGGCTGAAGGGGGAGGGGCGGCCATACGCTGCCCCGTTCTGACTGAGGGGTGAGTCGGCCATACGCTGCCCCGGTCTGGCTGAGTGGCGAGACGGCATACGCTGCAGGTCTGACTGAGGGGTGAGTCGGTCATACGCTGCCCCGGTCTGACTGAGGGGTGAGTCGGTCATACGCTGCCCCGGTCTGACTGAGGGGGGAGTCGGCCATACGCTGCCCCGGTCTGGCTGAGGGCGAGACGGCATACGCTGCCCCGGTCCGGCTGAGGGGCGAGACGGACATACGCTGCCCTGGTCTGGCTGAGTGGCGAGACGGACATACGCTGCCCCGGTCTGGCTGAGTGGCGAGACGAACATACGCTGCCCTGGTCTGGCTGAGGGGTGAGACGGACATACGCTGCCCTGGTCTGGCTGAGTGGCGAGTCGGCCATACGCTGCCCCGGTCTGGCTGAGGGGGGAGTCGGCCATACGCTGCCCCGGTCTGGCTGAGGGGTGAGTCGGCCATACGCTGCCCCGGTCTGGCTGAGTGGCGAGACGGATTTACGCTGCCCCGGTCCGGCTGAGGGGCGAGAAATGGCATTGTTTTGGCTTAATGTTCAAGCTATGCTTAAACAAAAACTTTAAAAAGCAAAGTATTTCAAAAGCATAGACTTGCAACCTAACTACCTAACTTACTTATCTAACGGCGACGACTTCAAATTGCCGCTCGTCAACACCCGTCAAAAGACCGCAAAACGCTCGAAAGCGCAGCAGCGGCGACGGGGCTGGCCACGACTGGACCAGAGCACCAGTGACGTCATGGCTAATGCGTAGCCGCTCGGCAGCCGATGCATGGGGATTCCCGGAATGACACCCCCTGGGCACTTCAACACTGAACACACGACCCTGGCGTGTTTTTTTTTCTCGTATGGCCGCAGATGAATGTCACAAAAGCGCAACATATGCAGAAATTTGGGCCACTAAATACGAATATCATTGCAATCAATATACATTCCACGCTTTCACAATTTACTTGAAAACTATAGAGGTCTGATCTGGGTAGTAGGTGGTACACAACCTGCCTGCCATCATGCTGATTCAGAGAATGTATGGGTTTTGAGTCCATCGCCAAGGGTTTTCGAGTCCATATCTGTCAAACGGTTTGAATTTGCCCTTTAACCCGCGAGTTACTGGGGTATATTTCATAACGCGACTTACTGGGGGGGGGGCTATTGTTTGCCCCCCCCCCCCCCTCTGATCTCCGGAACTACTGGACCCAATGTAAAAATAGAAACGGCATTCGATAGCCCTGGGAAATTTATCGAGGGAAACATAATATTGTTGACCTTGGGGTCACCGATGACGTCACAGGTCATTGCAATCAATATACATCAATATACATCGGTCAAGTACAAAATGTTTGACCGTGTCAAAAGGTCTCGATGGATGGAATTGTCGTACAAAATTGCGATATTAAACGCATAAACTGTCGATACATCGGTATGATTCGTGTGTCTGACACTTCTAAGTACCTTTTTAAGCTGTTTATGACCTTGGGTCAGGTCAAGGTCATCCGAGGCCACGAGGTCAAACTGCAGATTACGGTCATTAGGCGTTGTAACACATGTTTATGGGTTTGTTTTTCGTCTAGAACGCGAAAAATTACCTTAGAACATTGTTTGTTCCATATAAATAGAAGTAAAAAGCAAAAATGGAAATGCGTTTTTTATGCATAGTAATGCTGTGAGAAGTGGTCGATTTTTGTCATTTAAAGGTCATAACTCGGTCATTTTTAAATATATCGACTTTAAATTTGATACACATATTCACCGCATACGTCTAGATCACATATATTCCGGTTTTTGAATAATTCTGATTTTTTCTTGAAAATTTTGTTAAAAAAAATGTATTTGGATTTCTATAAAAAATGAATTAAAAAAAACTCAAAAATCCGAGATTTCAGTTTGATAGTCCGATCTATTGTCAGTAATTTAATTTAAAACAATTTAGTTTATCTCGAATATCGTACCTTTGACAGCGTTTTCCGCAAACCATGATTTTGCAACAAAAACCAAAGAACATGACGTTACTCTGACGTCATTCCTGATTGACCTATCATAGCCTCATATTTTTCCGTTTGCCAACATGTGTAGAATTGATGTGAGAGAAAGTACTGCAAGTTTGGTGACGATACCGGTGTTCGTTTAGGAGTTATTGCAAAATAACGGGAGGGGGGGGGGCAAAAAATACCCCCCCCCCCCCCCAGTAACTCGCGGGTTAAATAGGAGATTGTCTCTTACAAACATCAAATGTGTCATTTTGTGCCGATTTCAGTCGTTCGGGGAAGCCATGGCGCTGATATTAACCCCCTTGGATCCGCATTTGTCCCCTCCCCCCCCCCCCAATCGTTTGGAAAAATCGGCACCGCTGGCTGTACTTATTATGTGTTACCTCTCCCCTGTTCAACAAGCTTTCGCTGACGCTCCACCCTCCCGCTCAACAGCTTGCCGCTGACGCTCCACCCTCCCGCTCAATAACTTTTCGCTGACGCTCCACCACCCCCTCCCTAAAACAACTTTTTTGCTAACACTCTCCCAACACTCTTTGCTAACTGCTCCTGCCGCTGTCATGCCCCCCCCCCCCCCACTCCCAGCCCAATTCACTGACGACGTCACACCCTCCTCAGAGCACGTGACATCGGATTCGATATGATACATGTCACTTGTTAATGACAGCACGTCCGCAGTACATAATACGGCGGAAATGTTAATATGATGAACAATCGCAATCCGGAGATTGACAAACAGTCTTCCAGTCCTTCAGCTTCCGTATTTGAGTGAGAATATTTTTGTATAATTATTACACTAACATAAGGACGTTGTATAATTATGCAAATATTATAAATATATGATGTAATATATTTAGAGTTAACGTTAATGATGTAGTAATTTAATTATGCCTGACAAAGATACACGTTGGCCTAAGTAGTTGTCCAATATAAGTTCAAGCTTAAGATATTATGGCGTCACGTTCTGATTGATTTGCTGTGAAGGGTACCACCAAGTTTGCAGACGAACTACAGTTTGTCATACTTGTATTTCATAGAACATGACATGAGGTGTACCTATATGCATACAAGCATGCTAACTGGGTTGTACATTAACAGTTTTTTCTTCTTGTTATCGAACAGCTGTGACGATTGCCTTCTCAGGGAGAATCATCAGACAGTGGTGAGCTCAGATTGTAACGCTACTTCAGTTTAATCACTTCGTGGCATTTATAGATTTTCCAGCATCGCCAGAAGGTCGAGCTGAGAGACCACGTCGTTGACAGCGTTGTACATGGCATCCGAAATGGCGCCAGCGATTGGACCCTTGAACAGGCTGATGATGAGGTCGATGATCGGGTCGATAAGCCAGCTAAGCAAGCCCAGGCCGTGGATGGTAACCTTGATGTTCCTGAAAACACGCGATGTAAATGAAGCGAGATATCTGGCAATGGTGGTGCAAAGCCTTGTGGCATGTGGATATTTATACAGTGTAGTGTTCGGTAAGCAGAGCTAGGAACACTTCATCGCATCTCATGATTGGCAGAGTTGAGTGGAGATATTTGTTATAAGTCATCACATGTTCAGACAATCGACGCCATCTGACTTGTCTGTGACCGCTTCAATCGAATGCAGTTGGTCTTGCTATGGAGTTGACAGCGCTCACTATGGAGTGTTGACAGCGCTCGTGCCAAAGTTGTGGAATGTAAAACTCAACATCACTGGTCGTGTAATAATTACCGAAGCTTCAAAGCAGTTTACGGCTTTGAAGCTTCGGCATTCGACTGGTAATCACCCCCCCCCCCCCCACCACCACCACCACCGCTTAAGCGCAGGTTTTATCATTCAAAATTCGCCTCTAAATTGTTCCTGTATAGCCTTCCGATATACTTATGAGCCACATATATCCTGTTACCTTAAATTCACACTGAACTCCATTGCCACTGCTTAAGAGTTTCTGATCTCTGATTTTCCACCACAGCGCTCTTCTCTGATTTATAGCCGTTGCCCTCAGCTCACCCGATGTCGGAGACCCTCAGTTTGCCGAGCTCGATCGCGAGCGTCTTGGAGGAGATCTGCGCCTCGAACTCGGCCTTGGTGCCGGTCAGCTGGATCTTTGCCGAGACGTGCGGCCCGATGCCGAACACCTCGATCTTGAGGCTGTAGCCGGCCGACAGCTGGTTGAAGCCGAGCCCGCCGTCCACCGAGAGCCACTCGACCTCGTCGTAGGCCAGGTGGGCATCGGCGGTGCGGTGCACGGACGACAGGCCGCCCAGGAAGCCGTTGTACAGCTTCACGCCCGTGTTGCCCAGGATCTGAGGACGCAAGCAGAAGTTCGATGGCCAATGGAGATGTGTATGCATTCGGTGGAGAACATTCTACGCTTACACGAGTGTACCTCATTGGTAAATATGCTGATGGAGAATAATTAAAGGCATATCCGGGTAGAGTTGCATGAGCATTTGCCAGTTATGCCAGTTATTTGCGACGAATATTTCAGATCCAGTTATGACGAAACAATTCACTAGATTCGCCTTCATCATCTACACATCACAGGTTTCCATACACACACCAATCGCATACAAACAGCCACACAAATGCGCTGAGATGGATTGTCAGACTGTTCTTAGCATTTGTATTATTCCTCTGGTAAAGAGTTTCCTTTTTAAGTTCAATTTAAAAAGGATAAAGTTCAATAAAAAAGATAAAGCTCAATTTAAAAAAGCTGAAGTTAGATTTAAAAAAGATGAAGTTAGATTTGAAAAAGATGAAGTTAGATTTAAAAAAGATGAAGTTAAATTTTTAGAAAAGCGATTTAAAAAAGATAGTGTTAGATTTAAAGAAGATACATCTAAGGTGGCGAAAACTCTGTGTGAGGTTAATCATGATAATGAGAATTAAAATAACCGGTAACCTCATAATAAGTATGTAAATAAATAAATTAAGACCGAAATATATTAGATATTTCGCTATTGAAGCTTCGTCAGCAATGAACCAAGCTTCAATAGCGAAATATCTAATATAATTTCGGCCTTAATTTATTTCTTTACATACTTATTATGAGGTTACCGGTTATTTTAATTCTCATTAAAGAAGATACACTTCAATTTAAAAAGAAGAAGTTTTATTTAAAAAAGCTATAGTTAAAATTAAAAACGATAAAATTTGAGTTACAACACTGGCATTGGGGGCTGAATGTGTGCAATCTAAACGGGAGAAATAATGATGTTTACAATTACTATTATAATTATGCAATTGCGAATAATTTGTATGAATAAATCCGTGAACTTGCCGCTAATCATAACAAGATAACGAACGTTTCAAGGCCTTTATTCCTGTATACATATCAACAAGTCGCCTTCCGATAGTGTTAAGCGTGTGCAGTGTGCAGAGACTTAACTGGGGCTCAACACGCATTATGCGTACATGCACATGCATGGTTATCAACGCACAAGCTACATGCTACACCCCCCCCCCCCCATAACCAAGTCGGTCGCCAGGGTGATGCACCTGCGGGGAAGTGTCGCTGCATGAGGAGTGTTCTTTGGCATGACATTGTCGATCCTAGCCTCCAGGTACTGCAGGCGGTGTTCTCCCTGCATCAGGCCTGTTTGTGTGGTCATCATCTCCATGAAGGTGCAGGACATCTCCCTCTTCATGTCCATGTACGTGTACACATAATGTGTGTTGAGCCCCAGCTGAGTCTCCGTACACTGCACACGTTGCACGCTATCAGAAGGCGACCTGTTGGTATGTATAAAGGATTAAAGGCCTTGAAGAGCTCGTCATCTTGTTATAATTAGCGGTAAGTTCACGGATTTTATTCATATAAATTATTCGCAATTACATAATTATAATAGTGCTTGTTTCGCCCGTTCATATTGCGCACATTCAGCCCCGAACGCCAGTGTTGTAACTAATTTATTTTATTTTAATTCGAACTTTATCTTTTTTTTAATTGAACTTCAGCATTTTTAAATCAAACTTCAGCTTTTTTAAATTGAACTTTATCTTTTTTAATTGAACTTCAGCTTTTTTAAATTGAACTTCAGCATTTGTATTGAACTTAAAAAAGTAGATAAAATGGTATCCAGCTCCGATTGATATCCAGCTCCGAGACGCTCAGATTTTTTTAACGATAAATCCGAAAGCAACTGTACCTCGGCATCCAGCTCGGGCAGGGCCAACGGGTCCAGGTTGTTGCTCGCAATGAAGGCCTGTAGGTTCGGGATGATGTTGTCGAAAAAGGAGTTGGCGTTGGCAGAGCTGGTGAGTTTCGTCAGCTTAATCACCTTCGACGACGGCACCCTTTGAACGGAGAAACGCAAATGTACCCAAATGTCACAAGATGCTGGCATAACGCTATAAATTAAAACAAAGCGACGTTTTTACCATTTTCTGTTCACTCTATCACACTGATTTGGATTGCGTCTGACCTTATCTGAGCATCGCTGGACCTGATCTGCACAGCATCAGACCTGATCGGTTAATCGCACCTGATCCAGCGCTGGAAGTGGTCGGTGTTTAACCCCTCAGCCAGCGGGATGGAGGCGTTCCAGAGCAGGTCATTCAGCACATTAATCATGATGGGCAGCAGGTCGCGGCGGGTGTCGTTCACCAGAATATCCACCAGCAGCGGGCCAAAGTCGCTGGCGAACTCGTCAATCACAGTGGCCAGGTCGTCGTTGTCGAACATATTGTGGATCTGGATCTGTAATCGAAGACAGACATGGGTCGTATTATGCATACATATTACATATTATGCATAGGTTGATAAATACATTCTCGTCAAAGGTTTTACAAACCCACCTTAGATGTTGCATTGCCCTACAAATTATACCAACCCCCGTGGATATCCGCTCGCGCGCTTACAGCGGCCGGCATCCATGTCGCTCCTGAGTTTTTGAAGATTCTCGAGGAACCAGATGGTGTCGAGTGCCGAGAGAGTGTGCGCCCGGATCTGACAGCGGGACGGCTGAGGAGTGATTTTTGGACGGGTGCAGTGACAGCTTTATCACTTTTACTCGTGATTTGTTTACGTCTGCCCCGCCTCCCTATGCTTGCACCAAGCGCGCGGGTGGGGCCTCGCTGCCCGGCTCGGCATACTACCGATTCCGGTGGACTCTCTCCGCCAATCAGAGATGAGATCATGCTCTACTGTACTGCGTCTACCAGCCCACCATTCAGCCACTGTCTGTGACCTGATAGCCGACCAGGCCCGGCGGCCGCTGCTCCGACCCGCGTGGCAGGCCGCCCGTCCGGCCTGTGGTCGGCCGGCGCCACACCGCAGCCGCCATGGGATCGAGCAGAGCCACTGGCGGGCCGGGCTGCCCCACACCCCGCGTGGCCTCGGAGCCGGCGCACGCACCGTGGCGCCCGCGCCGGCCGGCGTCTACAGCAACGGCGACGTCGGGAGAAGTCAGAACTGTGACGTTGCCCAAACTGTCACTTGCACTGAGAGGCATGGGTAACTCGCGTGCTAGTGGGAATGATGGGGCAGCCTCCCCGGCCGCCCCGTGTTATCAGCGGTGCGTTCAAAGTCAGAACTGTGACGTTGCCCGGACTGTCACTTGCACTGAGAGGCATGGGTAGCTCACGTGCTAGTGGGAATGATGGGGTGACAGTTCAAATGTTGCGTGCTACCTTCCCGGTAATTGGGCCCCACCTGTTACATGTGATTATTAGTTCACTGCGGACTGGAGAGGTGCCGGATAGATGGAAAGAGGCATGTGTTGTGCCAGTATTCAAGAAGGGTGATCGATGTGATCCAGGTAATTTTAGGCCTCTTTCGATTAACAGCGTACCAGGGAAGCTTTGCGAAAAGTACGTATGTAACCAATTCTCGCCATATCTTGACCAGAATCATGTATTGTGTGAAAAGCAGCATGGCTTCCGCAGAGGACATTCTACTGAAACTGAAATGTTTGATTCTTTAAATTTGATTTCATCCAGGATGGATAACCGCCATATAACTACCCTACTAGCTGCTGACACGTCTCGTGCGTTCGACAGTGTGGAACATGGACGATTGCTGGACAAACTGGGATGGTATGGCGTGGATTGTCACTGGTTTGATGATTGTCTGACAAACAGGACCCATAAAATTCAGGGTAGCGACGCGGGGGCACTGCCTGTGACACATGGTGTGGTCCAAGGATCACTTTTAGGCCCAAAACTGTTTTTGATTTTTACTAACGACTAAGCACCACATTTGCCCTACGGCAAGCAGGTCATTTACGCTGACGACGTTCAATTCTTAGATTCTGATTTGGCCAGTGGCGGATCTAGGTTTCGAGTGGGCAGGGGGGGGGGGGGGATTTCGCTCCGTTTCGTCAGCGAAGAGTTGTTGACTGGGGGAGGGGGGCGTCAGGGCGTCAGCGCAAAGTCGTTGAGCGGGGGGGGGGGGCGGTGGTGTCGGATCGTCAGCGGGAAAGGTCTTTGGGTCTGGTCGTCAGCACGAAAGTTTCGTTGAGCGGGGGAGGGGGTAAATCTCGCCTTCCCGGAACAAAAAAAAATCACAACCCCCTGAACGGTTTGGGGATATGCATTTGCCTACCGATTTGTCGTTTTTTTTTGGGGGGGCGGGCAATTGAGGTATTCCAAAACAGATCGACCAAAACAATCTCTAAATAACACACTACATCTCATATTTCGATAAAACTACGTGTCTTGGGTTATTTGGGCTGTTGATTCACGCTGTGAACTGTTCAGCATCGTCCGTCAAATGGTTTTCGAGTTACAGGCTCGGGCAACTTTGTGCAAAACTCACATTTTCAGCGGACAATATCTCCCATCTAAACCAGTACAATGCCTTAATCGGCGGTAACCGAGCGGTATATGTTGCTTCCCTGGGACAAACTATATACAAAATAAGATGTATTACATTTGTCATGATCTCCTTTCTCGAATCCGCCAAAAGGGAGTGCGTCCTGAGCGCTGCATACTTCATCGTATAAATTAATGCTTAGATAAATCAAGCCATTTTTGATCAATAATGATTTGTGTTTATTTCGACGTTTGCATGTGCCACGCGCTGTGGTACCACCCCTATCAGAACGCACCATACAAACGGCAAAATGTATTTGTTGGTCCTATCCAATGGTGAAAAGCTGATCTCAATCGGAGCAGTCGGAGTCAAACAGCAAAGTTATTAGCTTCCGAATAGCGTATGTACGGCCGGTTCGGGCCGGGTAAAATGTAAATTTGTCTAGTAAGTTGACGAGAAACCTCACGGGCGCTTCGCGACCGCTCGGTAATCACCAGAATCATCAGGAACAATAGATTATTATGATGCAATCATTTTTGGAAATTCTGAAATTGTGCTACTTCAACACGTGACCTCAGGTCAAATCACGTGATTTTATAATGTGGCCTTTTAAAATTTGGACTTTTTCCATGCCAGAATAGACATCGATACATAAACCTTCGAAGTTGAAAAAATTGTGATGGTTTTTTCTTCTTCTAAATATAATATTTATATTTTTGTATTTGGAAAAAAAATGGTCACAGGCAGTGCTCCAGCGTCAAAATAATGATATTTGGTAATAACTTCGCACGTAATTGTGCTAGAGAGCTCAATTAAACGGCATTATGCTTAGGTATCTCGTCGACCTGCTTTCAATTATATACATCAGCCCTGTAGTCGCTCTGTCACCTCAAGGTCACGTGATCAGAGGTCACCCGGTGCAGTCCACGTCAGATCGACCAAACCATAACATCCTACTTCTCACATTTCGATTGAACTAGGTGTCGGGAGTTATCTGGGCCGTACATTCACGCTATAACATTTTCATCCCCGTCCGTCGAACCGCCGTCCGTATTTTCAGCCCTGTCCGTATATATCGGGATATATCCTATAAATAATTCGAATGATATAAAACTATGTATCATCACAATCGCCATGAAATGAACCACAAATTAATGTAATGCAATCTTGTGTGAAAACTCGAATGGAAAAGTGTCGAAATTTTGGTATGTGACCTCAGGTCAGGCCACGTGATTTCGTTATCTTCTCAGTTAAAATTCGTGATTTGTATTAGGTGGAATAGGAGGGTGCAGGCACTTTGAATCACGTGCCAACCTATTTCGCTCAGTGATCACATGACTGGATAATTAAATATTTCGCCGATAGAGGCGTATGTGGGTCCTCCAAATATCATTGTTTTCTCCTCTCTATTTCCAGACCGAGAATGTTATTAAAAAAAATAGCTAAAAGTGTCTTCCAGAGAAAAAGAACCGTTCAATTGTGCGAAATAAAACGAAAAATTTCAACAAATTATCTATTGTATAATCAATACAGGTCATTTGGGAAATAAACCTCAGGGACGTGAACTTGAGATCATGGAGTGACCTGCGGGGTGCATGCTTTGCATCATTTAATGAAGCTCAACGAGACAGATATAATGCCGTTGAGTTAAGCTCTCTAGCACAATAATTATGTGAAAAATTATTACCAAAGGCCATGATTCCCCCCCTAAAAACAAAAAATATAGGAATAACCTATCTCCAATTTCTTACCATCGAAGGCCAATATATCGAACTCGATCCTGGCAAGAAACAAATTCCGAATTTTAAATGGCCCCATGATAAAATCACGTGATCTGACCTAAGATCACTGTGGGGCATTCCATAGTAAGACAACCAACCGGTGGGTGCCGTCTGACCACTTTTAATTTTCTTGAAAAGTTGTGCATTGGGGGTTTCAAGGGCGGGGAATTCATTGGTGGTGACTAAAAAAATCCCCCAAAAAAATATTTTCCAAAATACGGCCTTCCGTATTAAAAAAAATGGAAAACTTTTTTATTTGGATCAGGATTTATCGAAGAACAATTTGGCAATCACGGATTTTCTTTTTTTTGTCACGTGACCTCGTGACCTACTTACTTTTTGCGCCGTGACCTTGACCTGTTGGAAACTGAAATTAACATTTTCGTCTGATGACGATTTGAGCTTCATTGATGTACTTTCGTATAAAAAAAGTGGGGCTTGACCTGTAAAACCTACTTTTCGAGACTTCCACAGTAAGACAACCATTTTTTCTTCAAATTTGCCGTCCGACCATTTTTAATTTTCTTGAAAAGGTGTGCACTTCCAAGGGCGGGGAATTCATTGGTGGGTGTTGCGTGTACAGTCTCCGATCGCTCACGCTAGTGTGCCGGTTACAATGCCAGACTCTGTACCGTGTCTGCGTCTGGCCCGGTCAGCGCCCCGGGCGGGGACCGGGTCAGCCGAGGCTGGGGTCGCGGGACCGGGAGCGGGGGCAGTGTCGCCCAGGACGTCGCCGGGGCCGGGCTACAATACAGGTTGACCAGAGTTACCGTATCTGCCTCGGGAGTCACCGCGGTCGGGACACAACATTGGCGAAGAGGATGAAGCCTTCCACTGCCCAGGTGTGCGCCGGCTTGGTGTAACGTCGTCTGCTGGTACGGTACGTCACCATGGAACGGGACATGGCACCGCTGGCGCCGTTCAATTGCGCCGAGCTATGTAAGTGGGACAGTTGGAAGCGCTCGTTTGATTATTATATTGCGGCCTCGGACATCACATCTGAGTCTCGGAAGATAGCAGTTCTGTTGCATGTTGGTGGACTTGATCTACAGGAAGTGTTTCACTCTGTTGTGGACGCAAGTGTCAAGGTTGAAACATTGCAGGACGTGTTTGATGTTTTTGATAAACAGTTCTTGCCGAAGAGGAACGTAATTTACGAGAGACATGTGTTCCGTAAAGAAGCTCAGAGGTCGGGAGAGACCGTCGATGTTTTTGCAACCAGGCTCCGAGGCCTAGTAAAGACATGCGAGTATGGTTCCCTTCGGGATGAAATGGTCAGGGATCAGATCGTAGACAAATGTTTGAGCCACCGCTTACGATGCCATCTGCTCAGGGAACAGTGTCTGACGCTGGAGTCGGCGCTGACATTCGCGAGGTCCATGGAAGATGCCGACAGACAAGCCGAGCTGATGGAGGATCGTGCAGCGGAGGACCACGCCGCACGTGCCGTCGCCACCAGCCGGTCCGGCCGGAGGTCGCCCACCAGAGCTTCGGATCAGGCAGACGGTAGGGTGAAATGCATCCGCTGTGGCAAAGGCTATCACGATTCCGAGGACTGTTTTGCCAGAAACAAGAAATGTCATGGTTGTGGTAGGGTAGGCCATTACCAGAGGATGTGTCGCAGTGGTGACCGATCCCGAACAGGTCGAAGGCAAGTTCGCCTTGTAACGTCGGACCACGAGGACCACGTCTTCCGCCTCGCAGCTGCAGATCGCGATGGAACGTATCCTGTGCAAGTAAGTGACCAGTCGTGCGACTTGCTTGTTGACTCAGGCGCCACTTGCAATGTTATGAGCGAGGCTCTATTCAGAGAACGGTTCGAAAGTAAGCGGCTGCTGCCGAATCGTAACAAGTTGTACGCATATGGGTCCGGAAAACTGATGAGTGTCATTGGTCAGTTCAAGACGTGCGTCACATTTCGTGATAGCACAGTGCAGACCGTGTTCCATGTAATTCCTGGGTCACATCAGTCTCTGCTGGGAAAGGATACGTCTGAGAGGCTGGGCCTGCTCCATGTGGGGCCCCAGGTCAGACGCGTCACCGACCGGGGTCACCCTGCTAACAGATATCCCGCTCTGTTCAGGGGACTTGGCAAGCTGAAGGACTTCCAGCTGGCGGTGCCGATCGATCCAGAAGTCACACCGGTCGCCCAGAAGGTCCGGAAGATCCCTTTCTCTCTCCAGGGCCCCGTGGAGCGGAAGCTGAAGGAGCTGCTGGACGAGGATATTATTGAGGTCAGTGGTCCGACCCCGTGGGTATCACCTGTCGTTTGTATTCCAAAGAAGAACGGGGATATCAGACTGTGTTGATATGAGACGGGCCAACACAGCTGTGATCAGAGAACGACATCCGATGCCAACTTTGGACGATGTCTTGCATGAGATGACGGGCGCTAACATGTTGTCTAAGCTAGACCTGGCTCAGTCCTTCCACCAGATCGAGCTGGATGAGGCGTCGCGGGGCATCGCCACCTTTGTCACACACAAAGGGCTGTACCGCTACAAACGTCTGTTGTTCGGTATATCGTGTGCCCCCGAGATGCATCAGCGGGTGATTCAGCAGGTGCTGGAGGGATGCGAGGGAGTTCGGAATATCGCTGATGATATCATTGTGTTCAGCGCTACGGCTGAGCAGCATGACCGACGGCTGGACGCAGTTCTTCGTCGTTTACAGGATGCTGGTCTGAAGCTGAACGGGGGAGAAGTGTCAGTTCGGCATGACTGAGCTGACGTTCATGGGACACCGTCTCAGCAAGGTCGGAGTTACAGCAACCGATGACAAGGTCGCTGCGGTCTTGAACGCCAGAGAGCCGCGGACCGCTTCTGAAGTGCGTTCGTTTCTGGGTCTGGTCACGTTTTTAAGTCGTTTCTTACCTGATCTGTCCACAGTCTCTGCGCCCCTCCGTGATCTGACCAAGTCGGGGGTGGCATGGAAGTGGGAGAAACCCGAGAGGGACGCTTTCAGTGAGCTTAAGCGGAGGCTGGCTAACAAAAACGTTCTCGCCTACTTTTCCCTGACAGCAGAAACTCGGCTCGTGGTGGACGCTTCGCCAGTGGGGTTAGGTGCAGTCCTGCTCCAGAGACGGCGCACAGGCGTGTTCCAGCCAGTCGAGTATGCCAGTCGGAGCTTAAGTGATGTCGAGCGCCGGTATTCGCAAACAGAACGCGAAGCCCTGGCAGTAGTCTGGGGTTGTGAACGTTTTCATCTGTATCTGTATGGCATCGATTTTGAGCTGCTCACCGATCATAAAGCTCTTCAGACGATTTTCTCACCTGCGTCAAAGCCACCAGCCAGAGTAGAAAGGTGGGTGCTCTGCCTGCAGCCGTATCGTTACCAGGTGAAGCATATCCCTGGGCCGCGAAACATCGCCGACTGTTTCAGCAGGCTGACGCAGACTGCGGCAACTGCTACCGACGGCGGGGACCACTACGCACGTTTCGTGGCTCTGCACGCCGTGCCTGCCGCACTGCAGAAAAGCGACATCCAGAGAGAGACCGCAAGAGATGATGAGCTGCAATCGGTAATGAGATGTCTGCCGAACGGTAAGAAACTGGACTGTCCGAGGCCTTATAGGACGCTGTGGCAAGAGCTGTCGGTCTGTGATGACATGCTGCTGCGCGGAAACCGACTTGTTGTGCCAGAGCCACTGCGTGGGAAAGTTCTGGAGCTGGCCCACGAGGGTCACCAGGGTATTGTCCGCACAAAACAGAAGCTCAGAAGTAGCGTGTGGTGGCCTGGGGCGGATGTGGATGCGGAGCGGCTGGTGAGGTCATGTCACGCGTGTCAGATTGTGTCTGCAGGGAACCCACCTGAGCCGATCTCTACCAGAGCTTCCCACAGGACCTTGGGAGGACCTGAATCTCGATCTTTGTGGGCCGTTCCCTGGTGGTGAGAATTTGCTTGTTCTCGTCGACAAGTATTCGAGGTGGGTGGAAGTGGAAACGATGTGTTCAACCACAACACGAGATGTCACTGTCCGACTTGAGAAGATATTCGCTAGTCACGGTTTCCCCCTGACGCTGACGACCGATAACGCCCGCAATCTCACTTCGGCAGAGTTCGAGGACTTCTGCAAGGTGCGTGGGATCCGGAATCTGACTGTGACACCACTCTGGCCACAGGCGAACGGACTGGTCGAGCGTCAGAACCGGACTCTGCTGAAGGCCATCAGGACGGCCGTGGCGGAGGGGCGGAACTGGCCGTCCAGTCTACAGACGTTTCTGCTGGCGTACCGGACTACGCCTCACCCCGCTACTGGAGTCAGCCCTGCTGAGCTGCTCTGCGGCCGGCAGCTGCGCACCAAGATGCCGGCCGTGACACGTCCTGCGCCGGCGCCTGGCCGGCCTGCTGTGCAGCAGAGGAACGAGCGCTACCTTGAGGCGGGGAAACGCTACGCTGACCACCGGCGACGCGCGGTTCCGTCGGACATCAGTGTCGGTGACCGAGTGCTCGTCAAAATCCCTAGAAAACTCACCAAACTGTCTTGTGCTTTCTTTGCAGAGCCGTATGCAGTAGTGTCGGTAAAGGGCTCTCAAGTAACTGTTAGAAGGCCGTCGGATGGCAGGCTGTTCAAGCGGAACAGCAGTTTTGTAAAACAATACGTAACGCGTGATCTTGTAGAGCCCCCGTCATTCCCATGTAGCGACGGTCCAGTGTCCACCGCTTCGCCAAGCAGCAGAGCAGAACCCGCGCCCGAAAGACCTGACCGATGTGAGCGGAGCACGGAGCTTCGCACGCGCAGTGGCCGGCTAGTCGTGAAACCGCAGTGGTACGGTGATGTCGTGGAATATTGAACATTTGGTTACTGAGCGTTGAGAATGTGTGTTGGTGTGCATCCGTATTTGGTAATTTCGCTCAGTTTGGGATTCAGATTGTGTCCAAGTTGGGAAGGGAATGTTGCGTGTACAGTCTCCGATCGCTCACGCTAGTGTGCCGGTTACAATGCCAGACTCTGTACCGTGTCTGCGTCTGGCCCGGTCAGCGCCCCGGGCGGGGACCGGGTCAGCCGAGGCTGGGGTCGCGGGACCGGGAGCGGGGGCAGTGTCACCCAGGACGTCGCCGGGGCCGGGCTACACAATACAGGTTGACCAGAGTTACCGTATCTGCCTCGGGAGTCACCGCGGTCGGGACACAACAGTGGGGACAAAAAAAAAAGATAAGGCCTTCCGGAAATTTCCAAAGTTCACTGTGCAGGCCTAATTTTGACAAACTCCGAGACTAGGGAAGCGATTTCGATTTTTTTATTGTTTGGATCGGGATTAGTCAAAGAACAATTTGGCAATCTCGGATTTTCTATTTCATTTTGTCACGTGACCTCGTGACCTACATTTTGTGCCGTGACCTTGACCTGTTGAAAACTGAAATTACTTTGGTTTTCGTCTGATGACTGAGTTCCATTGATATGTCCTTTCGTATAACAAATCTAAAAAGTGGGGTTCGACCTGAAAAAACTACTTTTGAGACTTGCAATGCACACAATACGCTGTTTGGGTACGTTACGTTGTATGGCCTGGTATGGCATATGGCGACCTGATGTCGGTGTGACGGGCATCAACCGAGAGGTTTAGTCATCAGGAGTCACTTTGGACTTTGTTTCGAAAGCGTATGCCAAATAGATGCGAAGTTATCGACGGACAGGTGCCCAAACAGCGTATTATGTCATCACTGCAAGACTCAAAAATGATTTTTACAGGTCGAACTCCACTTTCTTTATTTGTATACGAAAGGACATCAATGAAGCCCAAATCTTTATGAGACGGAAATCTTAATTTCAGCTTCCAGCAGGTCAAGATCACGGCGCAAAAAGTAGGTCACGAAATTACGTCACACAAAAAATCGAAACTCCGTGAATGCCAAATTGTTCTTCGACTAATCCTGATCAAAACAAAACAAGTTTATCAAAATATTTTTTTTAGTCTCGGAGTCGTCAAAATTAGGCCTGCATAGTGAACTTTGGAAAATATGGAAGGCCGTATCTTGGAAAATGTACTTTTGGGATATTTTTAGTCATCACCAATGAATTTCCTGCCATTGAAACCCCCAGTGCACAACTTTTCAAGAAAATTAACATGGTCGGATGGCATTTTATTTTATTTTTGGTTGTCTTACTGCGTTTTTTGGTTGTCTCCCCATGTAAAAATACAAATAAAGTCGTATTTTCGAAGAAAGGTTTATCCGCCACTGTACCAGGACAAAAATCACAACCTGCCGGATCGGTTTGGGGACCAAAAACATACGTTTGCCTACCGATATTTCGTTTGGGGAGGGGCAATTGCCCATTTTGCCCAACCGTAGATCCGCCACTGAATTGGCTGATAATTTGGGTTTTATAAAACAGCGTGTCGAAAGCACTCTTGAAGTGGCTCTCAATTGGTTTATGCAGAACCGACTTAAGATTAACCCGAACAAAACTGAGCTTTTGGTTCTCAAATCGCAAAAGAAAAGATGTGACCCCAATCTGAC
>JAXIVJ010009424.1:45000-51088 GCA_036785665.1 Chirona hameri | reverse complement strand
ACTAATCCTGATCCAAACAAAAAAAAAGTTATCAAAATCGCCTTCTTAGTCTCGTGAGTCCGATGTGGTCCGTCAAAATTAGCCTGCAGTGAACTTGGGAAATATACGGAAGCCCTATTGGGGCTAGAGCTTCGATTAAAAACTTGAAATCTTGGACCAAATATTTCTGGGGGATTTTTTTTGGTCCCACCAATTAATTCCCCCGCCCTTGAAAATCCCCAGTGCACAACGTTTTCAATGGAAACTAAAAATGGTCGGACGGCAGATTTGAAAATTTGTTGTTGACTACTGTGGAATTCCCCAGCTGGTGGCATTGTGCACGAACATAACATTGAGGTGGGTGGTGAGCATGTATATTAAACGCCGTAATGAATGCTGGCTTCATCCTATGTTTGAGGATATAGGTCGTTCAGCTTTCAATCTGCTACACTTTCCGCCCCCTTGAAGCAGCGTGCAAACTAGTACTCAAGCCCCTTCCACGTGAGGTATATGCCACTTTATCGAATAGCAATGGCATTGTTGTGCATGTAAAACAACAGGCGATGCACGACTCCCGCTCACATCCTGATAGCTGACGGTCAGGGCCTATTTTAAGGGGAACCCAATAGATGGGGAGATCCAAAATAGATATCCAAAAATAGCATACAAAGTCAAAAAAACGTAGGCATGACTCTCATGGAAAATGCCAGTTAACCATCGCCCAGTGCAGTGGGGGGAGGGGGGGGATGCCACCCTACCCCCCGGTTTTTTTCGGGAATAACTCGCGTAAATATCAACCGATTGCGGATGAAACCTTTCAGTACCCTACTTTTGAACATTTGACACATATTCTGAAAATGTTAAGTTGTAGTCGCATGACCCGTCGACCTTTGACCTGTTTATCAAAGGTCAGTTCAGGCGCAAACATGGCGTCCCGTAGTATTGATCTTTGTAAATTGTGCAGTTCATAGTGTGTTGTTCAGGAGCATCTGCACAGGGGTTTCAGGAGACAGTTGTGGTTTCCCTTAAGATTGTGACCTCGATCGACCTTTTCAAAGGTCAACGAGGTCACTGACCCTCCGATGACCTGCTATTACTATGCGATACTTCTGGCAGTTTCTAGGACATTTTGTGACGCTGATTTAAAAATATGGGATCCATTATACATAATTTATATGTTCACTGGGGTCATGCGCTACCATACAGGTCAACCCGAGGTCATTACTGACCTCAAATGCCTGACATGAACTGACATGACCTTTTTGGAATTTGGCAGTTTCTAGGGGACATTTTGTGACGCTGATTTCAAATTTGCACCCATTTAGCATAATTATATGCTCATTCGCGATTCTAGCTCGATAATTTCAATTTTACGCCATTTACTACATTTGGTTGGAATTTTGGGTCATTGGACATGACTTCAGAGGTCACCTGATGACCTAGGACCTTAACATCGGGTATCAATGGCTTCATCTCGTTGACAAGCAACACGCTCGTTTATTAATCGAAGCTCTAGCCCAATTAGGGGCGAAACGCTAGGGGGTTACCTGACATGTGACCTGACATGTGACCATCAATTGCCACGTTGGAGTATGCTTTTTATATTTGTCTCAATGGGAGCTTTCGAAATGCCGCGCGCTTGCGCGTTCTCGCTTGCGAGCATAGCAGACCCCATCTAACCTACCCTGTTGAGACCAGTACCGACTCATGTGGTGTGACTACCACTGGTTGTGGCGCGTGCCGCGTGAGGGGTGTTGAAAAGTATTTAATCGCATAACTCCGCAACGGCTGGGGCAGATTATGAGCAAATTTCGTGTGTGTTTAGGGACCCCTCAGCCGCCACTTTTCACAACAACCAGCGTGGGGTGACTGCACGTGTGCCGTGCAACACCCCTATTCTATATCTCAGGAACGGCGCGCCGATTTTTGTGTTCCAAATTTGGTGTGTGGTTAGGGACCTATCAGCCCCACTCCCCCCCCCCCCCCCCCCCAGTCAAAGGGTGGGGTGCCTCTGGCACAGTGCGCACCTTTTTTTGTATCTCAGAACTACTCGCCCGATCGAGTTGAAATTCCGATACATTTCAATTCGCGCTCGCTCGTTCATCGCCAACTACGGCGCCTTACTAGTATACTCACGGAAGGAACATTATTGAAACATCTCCCCTATCCCACCCATTGGCCGTCGTCCACCCTAGGGGCAGGGAGCCGGCCCCCAAGATCCCTCCGGACCCCAGATTAACAGGATTTTAACATTACATTATGGGGGTGGGGAACCAACTGGGCTGCCCCCCCCCCCCCCACACCCACTCCAAAATTTTGTGGCGACGGTCCTGGTCCCACAATCCCCGATCATCCCTACTCAGCCGTTAATAAGCAACTGTTTGAAGGGTACCTATTGAATTAATTGCATTTCGGAAATAATTTAAAGATTACTAATTTTGGCTGGGAACCACTAAAACCTTAGGATATCATGGGAATGTATACTTAGGATTTGTCAAAATTTACTCACCAGGTAAGTATATTTTATTTTAAAACTATCAAGCGAAATGACATTACATTACAGAATCAGGGTTGGAAAAATGTTTGACTGGGGGGGGAAAACGGCTCACTGGGGGGGGCATCCCCCCCTCAGATAACATGTTAAAATAAGGCCCTGCAGACGGTGGATGCGTCGGCCACTCCCATAGGAGAGCTTGGGCACAGGGAATCCCCAGATGGCGTCACCCAGTGGTGGGTCCAGAGGTCCCATAGTGGGTAGTTTCATCGCAAAACGCCGCGACATTTGGGCTTCCACTCCGCCCTACGACTTTCGTAACGGGAGGTGCCGACACCGTGCTCGTACGCATCCCACGATCGAAATCGGACAGATTACCCCCCACTCGTCGCTAAGCACCGTGTCACTCGGCACACCAAATCCTGGCCTGACGTGACGGATCGGGTGCCGTGTGCACACCCGCTGTTTAGTCAGGTGTGGGAAAAACGACCTCCGAACTGGCGAGAAACGCCATATGTGAAATAACAAGCTGTTTACAAAGCAATGCGTTGTGTTAGGTCATTTTTAATAGGACAAATGCCATAGCATACAAACTGTTGGCGAAGTACAAACAAACGTTAAACTGCAGCAGCTCAGAAATCACATGGTCCAAAATATGAAATTAGGATGACGAACTTAGTGGGACGCCATGAATAAAAAATGTGTCCCGAAAATACTTCAAATTAAACCAAACTATTAACCGAAAAGGAAAAAATGCACGTCTGACAAAAGTTGAGGCCGAGTAAATTGTTTTTGTCTTAAGAACAAAAGACAAATTGACAGTTTAAGGACAGTATACGCTGTGGCCAGTCCCCATTCCAAAAGGTTGAACTTCTTTGAAACTGCACAAACGTTAGCAGAGATATTTACTGCCTGTCCCTGTAGGTACACAGTGAATGCGACACGAGGTACGAAACTGCCTCGGCAGCCGATGAAGGTTGCGCAAGGGAATTAAAGTGTCTGGAGACATTTTCAAGTGGTTATCTTACCTGGTGGGTTCCATCATGTATTGCATCATAATTTGGACAATGGGGTTCGGGGACGGGTAGTGGGGTTTGTTACGCATAGCAAAATCAGCGTATTTTCTCGATTTCTTTATATATCTTTCACTACACATCTTACTTAGATCGCCTTCTACTCTCTTAACTTCTCGTATTAAAAAAAAATGTTTGTGACGTTACGCCCTAGTGATTGTGACGGCGCCTTGCGACGCATTGCGCCTTAGTGGGAATTGGTGCGTTCAGGGTCATAGACAACGCTGACCGATATTGTAGGTTGGGAAAATAGGAAAATAGGACAGTTATCAGGATTTCTTTTAGGTAGGCTGCTCTCTTCCTGGCCAAGATACGGATATTTATGATTATGATTCATTGTTTATGTTGTATTTATGCGAAGTTTCAGCATACGCCCACTTCT
Organism: Chirona hameri; assembly: GCA_036785665.1. Lineage (NCBI taxonomy): Eukaryota > Metazoa > Arthropoda > Thecostraca > Balanomorpha > Balanidae > Chirona > Chirona hameri. The sequence goes on along the minus strand of JAXIVJ010009424.1, from coordinate 47,160 downwards.
TAACCCGACATTGACCGAGGTCTCAGCCGACGCCATTGAATAGGGGAGTGGGGGGTGCGTTTTACCTCCTCCTCCTCCTCCTCCTCCTCCCTCCTCCTCCTCCTCCTCCTCCTCCTCCTCCTCCTCCTCCTCCTCCTCCTCACCTCCTCCTCCTTCCTCCTCCTCTCTCCTCCGCCTCCTCCTACCTCCCCTCCTCCTCCTCCTCCTCCTCCTCCCTCCTCCTCCTCCTCTCTCCCCCCCCCTCCCTTGGTTATCTTCCTACCAATGATCGCAGCGAGACGCGCAAGGCGGAATTTCAAAGGTCTCAATGAGACAAATCTAAATCATGCTAAAAAAATCAAAGTGAGGTCAATGTCAGATCACGATCAGGTCAAGATCAAATCGGCGTATTTGAGTTTATGGGCCATCCTTCCATCAAGACCTTCGATTACGACCATGATTACCCAAAACCCGCCAATGGTATGGTACAACATCCCGCATGGACTAAATTGAGATTGTTGGCCAAGGTCAAGGTGAAAGTCAGGTCACAAAAGGTCACTATGCTGAAAATATCTACGAAAGTCACTGCAACACATGTTTTTTAAGAGTTATTTTCACGTATAATTCGACAGTGATAGTCCATTTTACAACCTAACTTCATTACGTGAAGTTAATGTCAAGTTCAGGTCAATGAAGGTCAATGAGGTCAAAATTTGAAAATCATTAATAAAATAAAAAAGGCATGTTTCTAGGACCAGTTTTGCCAGAAATACAGTGGTGCCATTTATTTGTCTGTATCTGTTCAATAAAGACACAAGGACGCAATTTGTAAATATGACGATCATGAGTTACCCATACTTTACGTGCCATAAGTCCAGCAAAAATGTGATATCATTACTAAAATTATGTATGGTAGTTTCCCATAGGTGGACATATATTCCCGCTTTTAAATATCTTAAATAAAAAAAATATTTCGTGGGCATTTCCCCCCCCCCCCCCCCCCCATTTTCTTTTTGCATTTTTGGTAATTTTTTTTCTTCACAAAATCTGAGATAGCGAGAACACACACAACACACCACCATCTCCTCAATCTACCTCCCCCCCTAGCTTGCCATTTGCTACCTGTGTCGTTTTTTTGATTGCATTTTGCTAAAATATGGCATTTGTAAGATCTGTTACATTTGAGCTAATTTTGTGTAAAACTCGTGTGTAGTGACGTCACTAAAATTCGATATAATTCCGAAAATTTTCGACGAATTTCTTTATTTTTTTCACAGAAGATGGTAACCGTCATTTATCAGAAGGTAACCCGAAGTTTCACGTGATTAGCGCTACTGGTTTTGAGCATATACGAAATTCATCAGGGGTGCGTTAACGCCCCCCCCGTCAATGTGCGGGTTAAAACATCAATTTAAGGAGGACATTTATTAACACATTTCATAAAAACAACAACACAAGAGCAAAAACATTTCACTTCACCGCATTAACACTTCATGATAACTAATAACAGAGTTACACTTACATCGCTGATGTTTAGCGGATAGAAGAGCTCGTTAGGTACGTCTCAGCAGCGGGGGGGTGTGCCAGGCAGGGGCAGGTTCCTGTTGTTGCTTCCATGAAGTGAAAAACCATCGCCTCGTTGAATTCTGACTCATTTTTTTTGGAAGAGTATTCTTCAATCTTGCCTCACAAGTGTTCCCTTCCCACTTGCTCACGATGTGCTCTTAGTCGAGCCAGCAAAAATCCCCATGTTTTGTGTTGAGGGTCTTAATGAGTATCTAATTTCTAATTCGATCTTATATATCCGTATTATTTACAAAATACTCGCCGTTTGTTAATCTCTACTTTAAAAGGCACCATAGGGCATTCCATCTTAACCCTCGCCCTACGGGAGCATTTTTTTCACCTTCGCCCTACGGAGGGGGGGGGGGGGCGTTAAACTCCAAACCAAGCACTTAGAGCAATGCGTGTGACAACCAGCATGTTGCCTGTCATGAGAGGATCTAACAGTATGCCGCATTTTTAGGTTTCAGGTCAACGGGATGACCTTACCAGGTCAAGTGAATAGACTCTCGGATTTACCACGTCCAGAAGACAGCGATTTGCTCTTCAGAAAACACTAAAAATTATAATTGATAAATGTAAATAAAAAGCATGTTACTAGGACCAGTTTCTGGCTCA
>JAXIVJ010009424.1:0-40000 GCA_036785665.1 Chirona hameri | reverse complement strand
ACTCTATTTTTCCCACAGAAGACGTTAACGTGATTTAGAAGAAGGTACCCCAAGTTTCACGTTTATAGGGCTATTGGATTTTTAGCTATTACGAAAATGTATCAGGGAGCGTTAAACGCTCTCTCCCCCCCCCCCCCGTCAATGGCGGGTTAATGTTCAATTTGGCTGGAGTTGGGGGGGGCAACTTGCCCCTCCTACCCCCTCCCCCGCCTCCACCACTACTATATACCACCAATTACCGAAACCCCTCACACAAATCTGAAAACAATGGGATCACGAATCATGACAAAAGCGGATCGAGGATTCATTCGACCAAGGCTTTTGTTCTGCCTCAACTCATTTGTATTGTATATATTTCTATTTGTGTCAATGCCCCGTCCCCCGTACACTGCTGACGCCTGACACCGCATGGTTAAAGGGACACTCCCACCTTAACATTAGTTTTGAGTTGAGATAGCCATGTTGTTGGATTTGCATTGAAATTAAGTAGGGTAGCAGTTAAAACAACCACATAGGTATAATCAAAAAGAAATTCGAGCTTGGTCTTGACAATTGTAACGAATAAACCCCAGGTGTATTTAAATAGGGGTCTAAAGCCGACGACGTCACCTCTCTTTACCAAATGGTGATGATAGTCGACTTGTTTTAAGGTAGACTTGGAGATATTTGCGTGTTTCAAATGGTTTGGTAATTGGTTTGTTTTGTATTCAAAGCGCCAGAATTGTCTCGAAATAATTGTGCCATATTTTGGCAGCGTAAAGGGTGATTTCTGTATAGCTCTCTAGAGCTCAATATGACGTCATCAACCCAAATATTAAAACTTAACTTTCTATGAAATTGAGCACTGTTGCGAGAAACAAATGTCATAATCGTGTTCGGCAGCATTACTTCATATTTTGCACCACAAACGGAGTACATTTGACAACTTTTAGGAAGGTGGGAGTGTCCCTTTAATGCAACCCACTACGCCCGGGGCCCCGGGGCATTTTCCCTCTAATTTTAGCCAAATGGGCCTTTGCCCCCCCCCCCCCCGAGATGCCAGATGGGCAGCTTTCGAGGCATCAGGCATCTGAGCCGATGATGGTCCTTCTCTGGTCTAAAGATGGGTCCTTTCAAGACTTCTGATTGGCCTTTTTTAGACCTGAGATGGGCCCTTTCCGGGCCTAAATTGGACTATTCCCAAACTCAAGACAGGGGGGGGGGGGGGGCTTTTTACGACTTCGATGGGCCCTTTCCAGATCTGAGATGGGCCCTTTCTGGTCTGCATGTGAGCCATCATTGATCATGCCATGTCTGAGTTCAAGGGTAAGATGAGCCCTAACCAGCCATGGGGCCTTTCTGGGCCGAATTTACCGAAACGGTCCTTCTCCAGCTCAAAGATGGGCCCTTCCCAGTCCTCTCCAGACTGTTTTCCTTTCAGGGCCAAATTATACGTGCCTTCTCTGGACCTGAGATGGGCCCTTACCTGGCCTAAGAGCAGACATGGGTCTTTTCCGCAACTGAGATGCTCACTTTCAAAGCCTAAGATGGGCCCTTTCCAGACCTGAGATGGCCCTTTCAAAACTTGAGATGGGCCAATTCAGAGCCTAAGATGGGACATTCTGAGCCTAAGATGAGCCCATTCAGAGCCTAATATGGGCTCTTTCCAGACCTGAGATGGGCCCTTTCTGAGCCTAAGATGGGCCCTTTCCAAACCTAAGATAGGCCTTTTTCGAGTTCACGATGGGACCTTTCAAATCTGAGATGGGCCCATTCTGAGCCTAAGATGGACCCATTCAGAACCTAAGATGGGCCTTTTCTAGCATGAGATGGGCCCTCTCCAGACTTAAGATGGACCCTTCCCGGGCCTGAGAGCTGAGATGGGCTTTTTTGCTGGACCTGAGATGCTCGCTATATGAGGCTAAATTTGGGTTTATCAGGCCTGAAATGGGCCCTTTCTGAGTCCACGATGGCCCCTTTCAGACCCGAGATGGGCCCCTCTGAGCCGCGACGGGGGCCCACATAGCCCCCCCCCCCCATTTGCTCAGTCCACCGCCGTTGCACATTTTCTCGCAGGCGCAGGTCACAAGCATAACCAGTATTCCAAAGACAGGAACAGTAATCTAAGTTAGGTCGAATGTGTGTCGTCAAAATAAATATTAAATTATCTGAATGACAACTGTGGACTTCAACAGGCTATGTGAAAGTCCACTGGTTTTATGGGCTACTGACTGCACATGACTGTGAAACTCAAATGAGGTATCGACCGCGACACCAAGGTCAACAGCAGAGTCAACATTTGACAATGTGAGTCCATTTAATGTGTATATTGGAAAAGTTTGGTCAGCATGTCTGGAAAAGCGTAGGACAGGGCGTTTCTTCCCATTAATTTGGAGGCCCCATGAAAGTGCTATAGCAGACAACATCAATATCATGTTGGATATAATGGGTCGGGATTGTTGATGACGATTTCTGACGATGTTCGACACATGCATATATCTTCAGGTCGTCAGCAAAAACCTTGCATTTACAGGTAAGTTCTGATGCTACGATCTACTAGTCAGAAATGCAGTGATCCACCGGAGAACAGAGCCCTGGATACCAAGAGCTTGTCAATGAGGATGAGCCATGAACAACAACATTAAAAGCATTACTAAAGTCAAACAAAATGACATCTGTTGTGTAGCCATCATTCATTTGCTTGGATAAAATTAATATGTCAGCAACAGTTGGTCTTGAGTAGACCTTCCAGGGCGAAAGCCAAACTGATGAGATGACAACAGACAATGATTTCTAAGTATGCAGAAATATGCTTGCAGATTATTGGTCCATGTATTTGCCAGGAACAGAGGTGACACTTATAGGCCTATAGTTAAGGGGATCGTAGTTTGGTGATAATGTGGCATATTTGTGTTGAGAATGTTAACATTTTACAATTAAACACTAACCTGAGTGAGTCTGTAATATATATCAGAATCATATATACCACTCACTGCATGAAGTCTGCTATTTTGCATGTCCCATTATTGGACCTTTATGACAAATGCTTAGTGCAAAACAAGGGTTGCTCTACATCACCCCAAAAATTTGCTGGAAAAGAAGCAGTGAACATTGTTTTGTGACAAAGAAACTAGGGCAAACTACAGTAAGGTCAGACATGCTGTAATGGTGTGCAATGTAATGGCGCGTAATGGTGTAATGGCATGCTATCAGTGTGCCCACCTATCAACTTGCCACGTTTGGCAAGTCGAAGTTGAGTATTTGGTATTTTCATAGGTTTGGCAAGTTAATTGGTGGGCATGCTGAATGCCCCCCCCCCCCCCCCCCAGAATGCCCTGCCCTGCCCCCCCACCCCGCTGTAATACCTGACATTGCATGGTGGTGATGGAGTATACATGCTGAACCACCAATTGCAATTCCAAGTTCTGGCTGTAGAGCATGTCCTACTTACCTGGTTGGCTTACCTGGTTAGGTTCTTAAGCGTCCATGGAGAGGAATTGTGAAGGATTTGGCTTCAGGAGATTTTCAACAGAAGGAACCCGGACACAAAAGACGCACCAGTCAGCATGAATCGCTTACAAGTTGCAGAAATCGAGGGGAGAAACTGACTAGAGATGTGTCTCCTAACACAAAATTCAACAGAATAATATAACAAGTTTCTTGATACCTAATTCAGTGAGGAACATCCATTTTACACAGAGAAAGCACAGTAACCAGTGAGAATCAACCTACATAAGTGTACACAATGCATCATTGATATCCCGGCCTAGCATGCGTTTAAATGCAGTTGCACTGTGTGCGCATACAGTGCTAGCAGGTAAAGAGTTCCATGCAGATATACACCTTTGTGAAAAAGAACGCTTCCTAACATCAGTATGAATTACAGGGGGGGGGGGAGATTTTGTGGCAGTGGCACAGAGTGTGATTCTGAGGAGGCTGATGACATAAATCAGCAGGTGAGATGCAAGATTTATCATTAAAGATCTTCCAGTCCTGAATGAGGTCTGCATGCAACAGTCTCCCCTAGATAGAGTAGAGATTCAGGGTTCTTAGTTCTTCCCCATAGGCCAAGGATTCCATTCCAGTGATACATTTGGTCCAGTGGCATTTTATATTTTCTAGCAATTTCAAGTCCTGGACAAAGCCCTTATGGTAGGTAGGGTACAGACTACAGACAACCATAACAGCAGACATGTCCTAACTCCAGACATTCCATGCTATTGGTGATATACTGTGTCTGTGTCAGTCTTGTCTACATCACCAATAGTATGTAAAGTCCTGTCTTAGGACATGTCCGTTATTACAGTTGTTTACCCTATCCCTTGTACCTGAAGTATCAAATTGAAATAGGTATGTATGGTGCAATGGCATACTTGATGTGAAACTAAAACAAGCAGCACTTTTCATTTGACTTACATTGATTGTTTTGCATTAATGAGCTGGTGTAGAAATTTTCAAGCTGAAAAGTAAGGTGGAATTAATTAACAAAGCTCAACTGTATCAGTGATTCAAGCCATGCTGATAACTATCACTATGACTATGTCAATGTTGATGTACATTTTACAGAAAAGGTGCCATTATTCACTGCCTACCTTTGGTCGTGCCTGGTCATCCTTTAATTGCAGTTTTTTCCACGGATCCGCGAGTTGCGCAAGTGGCATGATTTGCGAATGGATCACGATATGCACACACTTTCACAAGTTCAAGTTGAAGTTCAAGTTGACCTGAGATGAGATAAGGATGTGATGCGCAACAATCACAAGAGATCCGCAAACTTTCTCAACCTACTAACTGCTCCACGGAATTGTTATATCAAAGTGAAGGAAAATGGATACACATTCCCAGAGATCGGGCTCAAATAAACAGAACGAGCCAACGATGCAATCGCAACCCAACCTCAATACTGACTCAAATGCCCAAGGCCGTAGATATTTAGTTGTCTATTACCCTGATTTAGTATAACTATCCGGTCTACACAGTAATAAACCTGACGTCACGGGCACGTTACCGTCGATGACGTCAATGACGACGTTCTATTCAATCAATGAACGATTTGAATAGGTAGGACGTAGGTACCTGTTGCTTTAAGCCCTTATATTCTGACTGTTTTCATGCAAAAGCAAATCTTAATATCCTGCGATATATTTATGCTGCATGAACCCTTTGTATTGGTATTTTATGTACAAAAAAAGGAAAACTGTCAGACAATGTCGTAATGAGAGATACAGACCGTTATGGTCCAAACTTTTTGGTCCAAACCCAACGGTCATGTTCCCAGTGTGCGGAAATAAGAAAACATGGCATGGGAGGAATTTAACCCAGTACCTGCGGCCATAGGCGTACACAAGGGGGGGGGGCAAATTGGGTAATTGCCCCCTTGAAGGTCTGGACGTCCCCCTTTGGTCGGAAAAATGAATGATTTGTGATTTTTTAAGAGAAAATGGTAAAAAATATGCCCTTTTAAAATTATAGTGGGCCAAATCCGGTGAGTTTTTTTGGTGGGAGTACTGTATGCCCCTGAGAAAAAATTGCCCCCTCCTGGAATAAATCCTGGGTACGCCACTGCCTTCGGCGCCCTTAAACTTATCATCATCTAGTCATCATCAAGAAAAGATGCTGGATGTGAAAGCTTTCCTCACGCCTTGTAACTGGCCGAGAGCTCTGACGTAATGGGACTAACTGATACACTTCACTGAGGAAAATAAATAACATCCCTGTCAAATCTTAAGAACATCCTTGCCGCTTGATATTATATATATTAAAGTCTTCATAGTAGTGCCGGGATATCTCTAGTTTTGGCGGGGTTTGTTGCCTTGCATTACATCACGAAGGCCTCTCATCTCAGATTTCAGAAGACCTTCCTACATCCAAGGGCGTATCCAAGGGGGTACCCTATACACCCGCTGGCAGGGGCGTCGCTACCGGGGGGGGGGGGGGGGGGTGCCGGAGGCGCACCTTAAAAAAAAACTCACACAAAATAAAACCAAGGAAAAACTAAAAAAGCCACCAAAAATGCCCCGCCAGTATGTGTGCGCCCCTATGTCAGTGAGGGCCCAAGCCAGTGGCGTATCGAGTATACGGTCATTCAGGGCATGACCTGGTCCTTTGGACCCGAGGCGCCCATGCACAGCTGGCGATCAGTGACGGCGCCCCTCCGGCCAGTGACGGCGCCACTCTGGCCAGTGAGGACGCTCCATCGGCCAGTGACGGCGCCCCCGGCCAGTGAGGGCGCCCCTCTTCGGCCCGTGACAGCGCCCCTCCGGCCAGTCACGGCGCCCCTCCGACCAGTCACGGCGCCCCTCCGGCCAATGACGGCGCCCCTCCGGCTGGTGACGGCGCCCTTCCGGATAGTGACGTCGCCCCTCCGGCGAGTGACGGCGCCCTCTAACTAGTGACTGCCCTCTCCGACCAGTGACGGTGCCCCCCCCCCCCCCCCCCCCCCCCCCCCCCCCCGGTCAGTGGCGGCGCTCCTCCGGCTAGTGACGGTGCCCCTCCGGATAGTGATGGCGTCCCTCCGGATAGTGATGGTGTCCCTCCGGCCAGTGACGGCGCCCCTCCGGCTAGTGACGGCGCCCCTCCGGTCAGTGACGGCGCCCCTCCCCGGCCAGTGACGGCGCCCCTCCGGCCAGTGACCACACCCCTCCGGCGAGTGACGGCGCCCCTCCGGCTAGTGATGGCGCTCCTCCGGCCAGTGAGGCGCCCCTCCCGCCAGTGACGGCGACCCTCCGGCCAGTGACCACGCCCCTCCAGCGAGTGACGGCGCCCCTCCGGCTAGTGACGGCGCCCCTCCGGCTAGTGATGGCGCCCCACAAAATGTTAAAAGTACGACGAGCACGTGAGGAAGGAGAGGCGCCCCCTTCCCCCCCCCCCCCCCCCCCCCCCTCCCTGCAAAATGTTCGCCAATATTGGTGGCGCCCCTGTCGATTGGGTGGCGCCCCTCAAGGCAATGACCTGGTCCTTTGTGAATTTATGCGCACGCCACTGACCCAAGGTCATGGGCGCCCCTCTGCCAAAATGTGGCGCCCCTTTATTATAGTTGCGATGGCGACAAGGTGCTTCCGAAGGCGGCAAGGTGTCAGTTCCGAGGGCGATATGGTGCCTTCTTAGGGCGGCATAATACGCTCTAAGGGCGGCAGAATGCCTTCCGAGGGCGGTAAGACGTCGTCTGATGGTGGCAAAATGCCTTCCGAGGGCGGCATGATGCCTTTCAAGGGCGGTATAATGCGTTATGAGGGCGGCAAAATGTTTTCCGAGGGCGGCAATATGTCTTCCGAGGAGGGCGGCATGATGCCTTCCAGGGGCGGTATAATGCGCTCTGAGTGCGGCAAAATTATTTCTGAGGGCGGCAAGATGTCTTCCGAGGGCGGCATGGCACCTTCAAAGGGCAGCATAATGCACTCTGAGGGCGGCAGAATACCTTTCGAATGCGGCAAGACGTCTTTTGAGGGCGGCATAATGCGCTCTGAGGGCGGCAAAATGTTTTCCGAGAGCGGCAAAATGTCTTCCGAGGGCGGCAAGACGTCTTCCGAGGCCTTCCGAGGGTGGCATAATGCACTGTGAAAGCGGAAAGATACCTTCCGAGGACGGCATGATGCCTTTCGAGGGCGGCAAGATGTTTTGCGAGGGCGAGTGGAGTTTCCTATTGAAATGGTGGGGCCCCAGCAACTTCCCGCTTTGCCCCACCAACTTTTGTCAGATTTGAACGGTCCCTGGCGTTAAAATGACCATTTTTCACTTAAAACATACAAAACAACCAGGCAATGTGATAGTTTGCCCCACTAACTTTTATCTGAAAAGATCCACCCATACTTCCGAGGGCGACGAGATACCTTCCGAGGGCGGCATAATGCGCTGTGAGTCGTGACTGTGCAGTTGGCGCCCCTGCATGCCTCGCAGGGGGGGGGGGGGGGCTGCGAGTGCAGGTGTCGCCTCTCGAGTCGTGAGTGCCGGCGTCACCCCTTTGGATCGGAAATGAGGCCCCTTTTGGACTGGAGATGACGACCCCAACAGCTGTATCCTCCCCCTCCCGAAATATGTTTTCTGGTTGTGCGCCTGGGCCGATCCCTTTGATTATAATTCACCACTGTACCCGTCATGATGCACCGAAGCGATGGGTACCATTTGAATGTCTGTGCGATTTACCGTTTGCAAGTTATTGGCTGATATTTCCTTTACTTTCTTGGTAAATTTTCCCTTCATTTTTTTCTTCATTGTGAAATCTGTTTACGGCAGCGCAGTTGCTATAGCAGAATACCGACATAAACCGCGATGTTTTGTTTTACGTCGCGTGATTTTGAGTTCAGACCTCACAGACAGTCATGAATAGGTATGTCCAATGTTAATGTGCAACAGGGGCGGATCTAGGGGGAGGGCCATGCCTCCCCCAAAGGTCCTGAAACTATGATTTGACCCCCCCCCCCCCCCAAAAAAAAAAACGGTCGGACTTACAGTTGTAAAAATTGCTTTGGGAGCAGTCCGAATTCAGCTATCCACAATGAAAAACTTGAAAATTTCGCCCCGCTTCGCGGCATAACACAAAATACGCAAATGCTTATATAATTTTGGCAAATGGGAAAATGAATTAATTAAGTGTCGGGCAGAGTCTCTCCTCGGCGGTCCCTAATTGCTAGCCACAGGGCCCACTCCCTTAATCAAATATTAACTTTCAAGTGGGATACGTTTTTAGCTAGTCTGCCCAGTTCCAAAAAAAGGTGACGCGACCGCAAAGACGCGGACATCGGCACCCGTAAGCTGCTCCAGCGGTGCCCAACTCGCTGGACCGAAGACCAGGCCAGGACCATCTCCCCAAGCCATCTCGCCCCAGGCTCCTCCAGATCCGCAGGGACCATTTATGTGCGGAAAAGTCGTTCTGCCTCTTGCTGCTTTCAAACCATTTGGACTGTTACCAGCTGTTTGTTACAGTTCGGTACATACATAGTTGTTTGTTACAGTTCGGTACATACATTCGGTGTATGTATAGAGTTATTATTATCATATGTACTATTGAGCACTGACTGCCACCGGTCATCGTGATTTACTATCCGAAGAATATATATGAAAAACTACCTTAATTTCAATATTTTTCATCATACCGAGATGTGCAACCAGGAATAGGGGTTACCTGAGGCTTGGCTCCACTCACGGTCTGGTTTCAATATTAAAATTTCGTTTTCCACGACATTAAACTAAAATTTTCACGCCGCTTCGCGGCGTCACATCGGTGGCCATCGTCATAACGAGCCATCGCCATCGTCTTCGGTTCGTTGTAACGGTGAATTGAGTGAATAGCATGTTTAGCTTCTTATTCTCTACAAGGCCCACCGCCTATGTTTCTGGGTTTTATCAGGCAAACCCGTAAAAATTTCGCGCCGCTTCGCGGCACTAGATAAGAAGTACCTACTATAACATGAAAATCCACATTAAAAATGCTGCAAAGGCTTAAAACTACACCAATAAAAAATGGGGTATGTTTTTTCGTCTTTCAGCCGACCCCTCCACTCAAAAATTATCGGCGATGCCCCTGGGTACAACTGACAATTGGCATAGTTTTGCTCATTGTAAGGCAATGTCGGAACAATACAAACTGTAAGCTGACATCTTTCCTTTTTCGATATCCCAAAGGGTCGAAAAGCGAAAAACATACAAATATCAAAATACAGACATCATTAGAAATCGTGTGGTTGCAAAATAAAGTGGCCAAATCCGGGAAGAAATTCGAAATTGGGGTAGGTAATGTCCGCTAAAAACGGTCCCCCCCCCCCCCCAAGAAAAGAAAAGAAAAAAAAACCGGCCGGCTGGATCCGCCCTTTATGTGCAATGTGCAGTCCTTGCGGCTGTGCGGGTGTATGTTTGTAGTTGTCAAAGCGGTATTTTTTTCGATTGAAAACCAATACAAAATTGAATTGCCCGCTGCGCAACGTCGACATTTATATTCGATATTTCGTCTTGATTCGTCGATATCTATATAATAATGGTTCACCACCTCCCTTCTTTTTATGTGAAAGAGGAACCGGAAAATTAAGCAAGTGAAATCAGGGGCGGATCCAGGGGGCCATGATGTGTCCCCCCTCCCAAAAAAACGGTCGTCGGACGTGATACCTACAGTTTAACATTTTGTTTGTTTGTTTGGGGATACGCCACTGGATTTGCCCCCCCCCCCCCAACTCACGCCCCCCCCCCCCTCGCCCCTGAATGAAATCCAGCAAATTCATGGGGTTTGCGCTCCTCTAGGCCGGGGGGCCCTCTGGGTATGGCGCCCCCTGGCAGTGGACCCCCCCCCCACACACACTTTTTAGAAGGTAGCGACGCCTCTGCCCGCTGGTACCCCTTGAGCTGAGGGGCCCATTTGATTTGTTGTCGAAGGGGCCCTAAGCGGTCTTACGGGCCCTTGGCTGGCCAGACGTACCCTCTGTCGATCTTAGGGACGATCGGTCGGCCCGTGGGGCCCTCAATCGCTCTGAAGGGCCCCCAGTCGGCCTGATGGGGCCCTCAGTCGGCCTGACGGGGGCCCTGTCGGCACAAGGGGCACTCAGTCGGCTCGAGGGGCCCTCAATCGGCCTGAGGTATCCCTCAGTCGGCCTTAGGGGCCCTCAGGCGGCCTGAGTTAGTCTGAGGGAACCCTCAGTCGGCCTTGGGGGGGGGGGGGGGGGCTCAGTCGGCCTGAGGGGCCCTCAGTCGGCCTGGGGGGCTTCTGCTTGAGGGGCCCTGAGTCGCCCTGAGGGGGCGCTGAGTCGGCCTGAGGGGCCCTGAGTCGGCCTGAGTAGGCCCTGAGTCGGTCTGAGGGTCCTCAATCGGCCTGAGGTAGCTCTCAGTCGGTCATAGGGGCCCTCCGTCGGCCTGAGTTAGTCTGAGGGGACTCTCAGTTGGCCTTAGGGAGCCGTCAGTCGGCCTGATGAGGCCCTCAGTCGGGCCCTGAGGGGCACTCAGTCGGCCTGAAGGGCACTCAGTCGGCCTGAGGGGCCCTCAGTCGGCCCGGGGGTTGCTGTCGGCCCAAGGGGCACTCAGTGTGCCTGAGGAGCCCTCGATCGGCCTGAGGTAGCCCTCAGTTGGCCTTAAGGGCCCTCAGTCGGCCTGAGTTAGTCTGAGGGACCCTCAGTCGGCCTTAGGGGCCGTAAGTCGGCCTGAGAGGCGTGGGAGGCCTTCGGCTTGAGGGGCCTTGAATCGACCTGAGGGGGCCCTGAGTCGGCCTTAGGGGCCCTCAGTCGGCCTGCGTTAGTCTGAAGGGACCCTCAGTCGGCCTGCGTTAGTTTGAGGGGACCCTCAGTCGGCCTGCGTTAGTTTGAGTGGACCCTCAGTCGGCCTGCGTTAGTCTGAAGGGACCCTCAGTCGGCCTGCGTTAGTCTGAAGGGACCCTCAGTCGGCCTGCGGTAGTTTGAAGGGACCCTCAGTCGGCCTGCGTTAGTCTGAAGGGACCCTCAGTCGGCCTGCGTTAGTCTGAAGGGACCCTCAGTCGGCCTGCGTTAGTTTGAAGGGACCCTCAGTCGGCCTGCGTTAGTTTGAAGGTACCCTCAGTCGGCCTGCGTTAGTCTGAAGGGACTCTCAGTCGGCCTGCGTTAGTCTGAAGGGACCCTCAGTCGGCCTGCGTTAGTTTGAAGGGACCCTCAGTCGGCCTGCGTTAGTCTGAAGGGACCATCAGTCGGCCTGAGGGCCCTCAGTCGGCCCGATGGGCACTCAGTCGGCCTGAAGGGGCCCTGTCGGTTCGAACAGCACTCAGTCGGCATGAGGGGCCCTCAGTCGGCCCGGGGGGTGCTGTCGGGCCAAGGGACACTCAGTCTGCCTGAGGGGCCCTCAATAGGCCTGATGTAGCCCTCAGTTGGCCAAAAGGGCCCTCAGTCGGCCTGAATTAGTCTGAGGAGATCCTCAGTCGGCCTGAGGGAGAGGGTCTTCGGCTTGAGGGGCCCTGACTCGACCTGAGGGGGCCCTGAGTCGTCCTGAGGGGCCCTCAGTCGGCCTGAGGTATCCCTCAGTCGGCCTTAGGGGCTCTCAGTCGATCTGAGTTAGTCTGAGGGGACCCTCAGTCGGCCTTGGGGGGGGGGGGGGGGCTCAGTCGGCCTGAGGGACCCTCAGTCGGCCTGAGTTAGTCTGAGGGGACCCTCAGTCGGCCTTAGGGAGCCGTCAGTCGGCGGTCTGATGGGGCCCTCAGTCGGCCTTAGGGAGCCGTCAGTCGGCGGTCTGATGGGGCCCTCAGTCGGCCTGAGGAGGCCCTCAGTCGGCCTGAGGGGGCCCTCAGTCGGCCTCAAGGGGCCCTCAGTCGGCCTGAGGAAGGGGTGCTTCGGCCTTAGGGCCCTGAGTCCATCTGAGGAGGTTCTGAGTCGGCCCAAGGGGCGCTCAGTCGGCCTGAGGGGCCCAGTCAGCCTGAGGGGCACTCAGTCGGTATGAAGGGCCCTTAGTAGTCCTAGGATTGCCCTCGCATGGCATGAGGGGCCCTCGGTCGACCTTAGATGACCCTCGGCCGGCTTGGGGTGCCCATGGTTTACATGATGTTGCCTTCGGACCGCCTGAGCCATGAAGGGACTTCTGTGGGTCTGAAGGGCCGTCACTCCTCAGTCGGCCTGAGGGGCCATTGGTCGTCCTAGGATGGCCTAAGAAGGCGGTTGCTCGGTCTGAGATGGCCCTAGGCCGGCTTGAGAAGGCCCTCAGTCGGCATGAGGGCGCCCTCGGTCTGCCTGAAGGGCCCACAGTCGGCCAGAGATGGATCTTGGCCGGCCTGATATGAACCTTGGACAGTCCAAATGACCCTCGATCGTCCTGAGGAAGCCCTCGGTCGGCTTGAGGGGCTATTGGTCGGCTGAGGGGCCCTCGGTCGGTCAGAGTGCCCTTCGATCGGCTCAAGGGGCCTTCGATCGACCTGAGGGTGCACTCAGCCGCCCCTAGAGGCCTTCGATCGACCTGAGGGAGCTTTTGGTGGGCCTATGTGGACTTCAGTCGGCTTGAGGGTGCTCTCGGTCGCATGGGTGGTGAAAGTGCTTTGAGTGGCCGCCGGCCAAAAGTGGCACATACAAAAATCACCCCAGCACAGCTGGGGCAATTTTTTACTTCACATGAATACCCTAACACCTGGCTGCATGCTCACATCATCCCTATATTTTAACCAGCGCCGTGCCGGAGGGGGAGGGGGGTCAAAAACTTTTCATAAATTACTTTGTATTGGTTAGACATATAGCAGCAATTTTAACACCATCGTGCTTCTCTCATAAAGGCGCTTCGAAACAACATATTAATGGTGACCTGATTAG
The DNA here is from genome assembly GCA_036785665.1 of Chirona hameri. NCBI lineage: Eukaryota > Metazoa > Arthropoda > Thecostraca > Balanomorpha > Balanidae > Chirona > Chirona hameri. Next base: position 26,786 of record JAXIVJ010009424.1, on the reverse strand, counting down.
GTCAACTTCAAAATTTGACCTCAGATCAAGGCCATTTGGTGACCCAGGTAAGTCATGTTGCATATGGAGCGACGTAAATAGACGAGACAAACACAGTGGTGTCATTTGCACGTATCTATCTTTATTATATCAAGAGTTCTTGGCAAAGAAGTGTTGGTGACGTGAGATGACCTCAGCCGACCTTGCATAGGACACTGAGCCACAATTGCACCTGGGTCATCAATAATGAGCTAAATTAACATGATTCTGAAATAATTGGGGGTGATCCAATGCATATTCTCTGAAAAGGAAGCATTTGTTTATTTTCCCAAATTGACTTATAATGGGGAGGTCACGAAATTGACCCGACCTTAGGTCACCGATACAAAACAAATCCGAGATAAACGAATTATAGATACTTATGACCTTATGAAATCCTGCAACTTTCAAATTTATCGGACAAACACTGTGGCTTTGGCACGACCACAAACATTTTTGGAGGTAAGGTCACTTGACGTGACCTGGTGACCTGATGTGAGATGACCTGAAGTTAAAACTTTCACACAATGTGAGTAATTGATGCACACATAGCCGTGCCAAATTTTCTAATAGGGGGGGGGGGGCAAATGCTAAATGCTGGCTGGGGGCCCCGAGGTGCCTCCAGTGGGGCCCTCTAAGGTCGACAGAATGCCCTCAGTCGGTCTGAAGGGGCCCTAGGTAGGCTTGACGGGTACTGGGAAGGCATGAGACTTCAACATGGGCCTGTCCGATGTTCTTTTGCGACCATTTGGAGGCCCAACAAAATATAGTGGCCTAATTCCGAGGAGATCTGGTGGGGGCGTCACTTTGACCACCCCTGAGGTTTGTCGAGAATAGCGAGAAAACAGCGGCGCGCAGCAAATTTGATACGGCTGTGTGCATCAATTACCCACATTGTGTGAAAGTTTTAACTTAAGGTCGTCGCAAGTCAGGGTCACCAGGTTACGTCAACTGACCTTACCTCCAAGAATGTTTGTGGTCGTGCCAAAGCCACAGTGTTTGTCCGATAAATTTGAAACTTGCAGGACTTCCATAAGGTCATAAGTACCTACATTTCGTTTATCTCGTTTTTTTTTTGTATCGGTGACCTAAGGTCAGGTCAATTTGGTGACCTCCCCATTATAAGTGAGTTTGGGAAAATATACACATGCTTCCTGTTCAGAGAATATGCATTGGATCAGGCCAATTCTTTCAGAATCATGTTATTTTAGCTCATTATTGATGACCCAGGTGCAATTGTTGCTCAGTGACTTCTGCAAGGTCGGATGAGGTCATATCAGGTCAACAAAGCCCTTTTGCCCATATATCTTGATACAATAAAGATAGAACGTGCAAATGACACCACTGTGTTTGTCTCGCCGAGTCGCGTCGCCCCATATGCAACATGACCTACCTGGGTCACCAAATGACTTTGACCCGAGGTAAAATTTTGAAGTTGACCTAACCAGGTCACCATTAATATGTTGTTTCGAAGCACCTTCACGACACAAACACGATGGTGTTAATATTATTGCCATATGTTTAACCAATACAAAGTTATTTATTAAAAACATTTGGAAAAAATGTCCTTGTGACTTTTGGTGACCTGTGGGGCCTAAAATATTGACCTGAGCTTTAATTTGAATACAACGGCGATTTAAATTTTCATGAGCTTTCGATTGCTCTTTTTCCGTTTGTTACTAGCTCTCATAGCTCCCGAGATATTTGGGGGGTTTCTAGAGCAAAGTCTTTCACTTGTAAAATCATAAAATGTATTGTATTGCTGTATTGCTGTTCTTAGGTGTTCCATAAATGGCTCTTCCACACCCGCTGGGACACACTCCACGACCACACATAGTTCCACTTCTAGAAGGAATGACACCTCACATGTGCACTAACCAGCAGGTAAAGTTCTGACAGGTGCTAAGTTCTAACGGACGATTGTTCTAACCAGCATGCTGGTAAACTAAGTAGAAGATATACAGAATTTCTCATTAACACCAAGCCATGCTGTCGCCTTCTTGAGCGCTGCATGCTACCACTTCGCAAGTCACGAAGCAAGCCATTCCACGTCGTCATGGCTCGGTGGGGAAACATCATCTTTGTGGCCTGGAGTCGGCATCTGGGAATCTGTAGGACAGACTCGTCCACGGTGGAGCGAGTTTGCCTCTCCGATACCTGTGCTCGTGTCTCGATCAGATATTTGATTTGTTGCGAGTTCTCATCGTTCCACATTATGCAGTGAATGCGCTGCGCGTCGCGCATCGCGATCATTTCGTCAAATGACATCCATCATAGGTTTCTCCTGGATCGAGAAACGTGGCCATACTTTCGTAAGCCAGTGGCTGTTCGTACAGCAAAATTTAAAACTTTTTGGATCCGTTTCCGGCTTCCGCTGTGTTTGAGTGATAGGAGCCCAAGCCGGGAGGCAGTAAGTTACAAGCGGAAAGACGAGGGCATGTATCATTTTTTTGGAAATCTCTTTCGGAAAGTTAAGTTTTCTAATGCTTGCTATGGTGTAGTTACATCTTTGTGCTACTCTACCTGTTTGACTCTCGAAAGTGAGGTGCTGGTCGATTGTCACTCCAATAATTTTGATTTTGTTTGAGAGATGCAACTGAACACCGTCGAATTGAACCGTTTGGCTGGCGGCTCGATCGGTGCTTTTTGGAGTACCTGCAATCATAAAACTTGTTTTCGCTGCATTTACTTTAAGACCGTTTCCACTGAACCAGCTGAAAATTGCCTTCAAATCTGCCTCTATGACGTGCCGCAGCTCATCAGTAGCGTCCGGAACTGTGCAGTATTCATGGGTGGAACTTTATATACTTTCGGGGTTGTAGCTACAACTGCATCCTCAAAAATTACAACCCCAATTATGAATATTACAACCCCAACATTGCCAGTAAATGCATAAGTAAATAGATACTGCGAACGGTACGCAAAATGACCAAAGGATTTTTGCAATAACAATTTTTTTTAAAATCGTCCGAAAGTGTTTGAATGGATGGATTTCCGAGGTCAGGCCCCGCGCTAAGCATAGCTTGTTGCGCAGGCCCTGGCCCCACCACCCGATCAAGCAATTCCTGGCGTCCGGCAGAATTTAGGAGCGTAACTTTTACGTGCCCGACATACCTGGACACGGTCCGCCCCGCCCTCTGACGTCACCTGACCTTGAGTGCGACCGCTGCTACCGGCCACAGGCCATCCCAGTCAGCAAATAACGAGCGCCGAAGCGACTCGAACCCGGGCTGCCACACCGGGTGAGGTCAGAAGCCCATAACAATAATAACCAGTATGGTGCCGTAGTTGGCGATGAACGAGCGAGCGCGAAGGAAATGTATGGTGTGATTGGTATGCGCAGTGCGCACGCATAAGGGTGCTGCTTTCCTAGTACTGTTGCCTGACACCACACCAAATATCAACTCGATCGGGCAAGTAGTTTCTGAGATACAAAAAGGGGTGTGCACTTGCGCACGTGCAGAGGCCCTGACTTGTGGGAAGGCGGCGGCTGCGGGGTCCCTAACCACACACACAATTTGCACACAATCGGTCCAGCCGTTGCGGAGTTTTTTTTACGAGCAGGCATCTTTCAACACCCCTCACGCGGAACGCGCCACGCGCAGTGATAGTCACCCACGTGAGTCGACTCTGGTCTCAAACAGCGATATAGGGTGGATGAGGCTACTCAGCAAAGCAGCCCGTTTGTCAATCGGACGTGCGGTTACAGAGATATGAGATTCTGAAAAGCGTCGCCACGGGCCAGGCCCGGCCGCTCATATTCCGATTTTCCCCCTACTTCACGGAAGGACGAGCGAGCTTGAAGGCGCTCGCACGTAATCACCGATGTATTGATGGCTCTCATATGACTCACATATACACTATGACTCATATATCATAACACCGTCCTGGTGGTATCCCTCCTTTACCGGAGGGTGATTCCCGGTTTCATTGATAATCAGTAATTTGATCCATAACTTCGTTGCAAAGGCAGGAAGTGGGTACTAACGCGCATTACTATGTTCTTTGGAATGTGAGATGCAAGGTAGAACTGTATAGAGGTATAGGGTTTTATTAGCACGCGCCCTGGAGGGCCTCTGAAAATGATACGCACTGGAGGGGGGGGGGAGGGGGTCATTAGCATTTAATCATTTTTGTATTAGCATTTAAGGTCAAATGAGGTCAAACATGATAAGATTTAATTGTTATGCGCTCCTTGGCTTGACATTGTTATGGAACGCAGTGATTGCGTATATATGCTATATGTATAAGTATTAAGTATATTGTATGTACCCTAAAATGGGCTTAAATGATTTGTTGGAGAGTCTAATGATATAATAGGGAAGTTGCATTTGACCTCACGCCATTTAAATACCAGTAAGGTGCCGTAGTTGGCGATGAACGAGCGAGCGCGAAGGAAATGTATGGTGAATTTCAACTCGATCGGGCAAGTATTTTCTGACATACAAAAAAGGTTGCACGTGCGCACGTACAGAGGCACCCCACCCCTGACTTGTGGAAAAGTGGCGGCTGAGAGGTCCCTAGCCACACACCAAATGTTAAACACAATCGGCTCAGGCGTTCCTAAGATACAGAATAGGGATGTGCAGTGTGCACGTGCAGAGGCACCCCACCCCTGACTTGTGGAAAGGCGGCGGCTGAGAGGTCCCTAACAACACACTAATTTCGAACACAAACAAGGCTCAGCCGTTCCTGAGCTATAGAATAGGGGTGTGCACGTGCGCACGTGCAGACGCACCTCACCCCTGACTTGTGGAAAGGCGGCGGCTGAGAGGTCCCTAACAACACACTAATTTCGAACACAAACAAGGCTCAGCCGTTCCTGAGATATAGAATAGGGGTGTGCACGTGCGCACGTGCAGACGCACCTCACCCCTGACTTGTGGGAAAGTGGTGGCTGAGGGGTCTCTAACCACAAACCAAATTTGCATAAATTCTGCCCAGCCGTTGCGGAGTTTTTGCGAGAAAACAATTTTCAACACCCCCCACGCGTGCCGCGTGCTGCGCCACCCGCAGTGGTAGTCAGTAGTCACCCAAGTGAGTCGGCACTGGTCTCAAACATGGTAAGTTGAATGGGGCTGCTCAGCAAAGAAGACCGCTTGTCAATTGGATATGCAGTTGCAGAGATATGAGCTTCTCAAAAGCGTCGCCACGGGCGAGGTCGGGTCGGGCTGGATCGGGCCGGGCCGCTCATATTAAAGGAAATAGTTCACCTTGGAAATTGTTTACCCAACACGATTTGATTACATTTTTAATACAATTTCCTTTTATATTGTCAAAAATGGCCTTATATTGCTCCGATTCAGGACAAAAGGCCGTAAATTTGTATTGTTTATCAAAACTATATGCTTACTCTCTGAGTCAGGGTCCTGACGTCACGCGAATGTAAACAATGGTTCAGCCAATCAGATTCGAAAGTAGTCGCGTAAAGATAGACTCGCATTGGAGATGTGCCAACCGGCGGCCGGCGATTCGTTTGCTAGCACCAGCTGCAAGCTGATTGGCTGATGGTATAGCCTCTGCCCGGGCTAGAACCAGTACAACATTCTTTCGCCAGCACCGCATTCCTTCGCCAAAAACTCAAATATATTCGGCTGGAGAGTCTTTTCAGTCAAGAAAACTTGCAGATAGGGGTTTCCCAACACGGGCTACAAAACTGCTATCTCAGTTTAAACTAATGTTGAAGGTAAATTATTTCCTTTAAGATTTTTCCCTTACACCACGGAAGGACGAGCGAGCGCCTCGCGCTCGCTCGTAACACAACAATTAATCAATATGAGCACAGAAAGGACAAACTTTAAAATGTTGGTCACGTTTGCCATAAAATAACATTTAAAATTCAACAATACAACATATTATCCCAAAATTACTTAGAAACACTATTTAGGTACTTGCATGTAGCCATGTATATTTTGTGCGATTGTTGATTTACTCTCCATGTGAAGCTGGTGCTGATGCTTCGATGATAAGTGAGCTGCAGATTGTCGTGCGCGCGATTCTTTCTCTCATTTCGTTGCTGTTGATCCGGACATCCAGTTACCGTATGGTGTGTACGTGCAGAATGCACAGCGATCTTTCCGTATAGCCAATCAGTAACGGATTGATAATTGGATGTTGGATAGTTGGGATAGTTCATGTATAGCTCGCGTTTCACTCAGTCATCTGTAAACTGTTTGTTAAAATCAAACAGATAATACAACCTATGTTAATTCTATGGTGTTTAACTATTTACAATTTTGCACATTTTTCGTTTTGGTTTCTTGAGTCGCTTTTACTCCACCCCCCCCCCCCCCCCTCCCCCGGTCGCCGACTCTATTTCAACCCCACCGAAAAACAAAAAGTTCCGCCTCTGGCAGTATTTGGCTGTCATAGTATAACTGGTGACTTTACCGAATTTTACGTGACTGACTAGGTCATTCATAAAAAAGTCTGAACATGTTTGGTCCCAGTGTCCCGCCTTGAACGACTCCAAAATGTACCTCCAAAGATGTTGTTCCCCCCTTGACAGTCTGCGTTCTACCTGCAAAATAGTCCTCTATTCAGTGAGATGATATTCCATACCATCTCAGCTTCGAAAGAAGGGCTCCACGCTTTACGCAATCAAAGGCTTTTGACAGGTCGAGTGACGTAATCGACGTCACCAGACCCCTGTCCGTGTTGCCACCGATGTGACTGACGATGTCGAGCACGGCGTCCTCTGTCGAGTGGGCTGGACGATAGGCAAACTGAGTAGGTGACAGGATAGAGTTGCACGTCAAATAGTTTAAAATATGTAGGCTCACCACCTCCTCCGCGAGCTTGGCGATAACATTCAGTACAATAAAGGCGGCCGCACACTAGGCCATTCGGCGCGCGGAGGTCGCGATATCGCTACGACTTTCCGCGCATCTTTAGCGACTTTCCGCCTTTGCGTCAGCCGAAACGTCAACAATCGCGGACGAATGTCGTCGGCCGGCCATCTGCGGACCGGCGGAAAAAGCTGATTCGAACGAGTTTTTTTCCGCGACTGAACGCCGCGGAGCCGCGGACAACAAAATTGATCAGGCTAACAGTGGCGAATCTATGCAAGACAGAGGTACAAATTTTGCACAGCATGCTCTTGCCGCTGTAAAATGTATTATGTAAAAGTTTCGTGGTTCTAAACTTACATCTTCGTCGAAAAATGGCCATAATTAATTTACCTTGGGACAGGCCGTAGACACAGGTTGCGACATGCTGTAGGTCGGCGGGGCGGAATCTCGCGAGCAGACAGCGCCGAATCCGCCGGAACAAGGACGATATTCAGCGGTATCGCCGCGATTTTCCGAGGCGGAATTTCGCAGTGATATCGGGCGCCAGATGTGTAGTGTGCGGCCGCCTTAAAAGAAATAATTCACCTTGGAAATTTTTTACCCAACACGATTTGATTATGTTTTTTAATACAATGTATTTTTATATTGTCAAAAATGGCCTTATATCGCGCCGATTCAGGACAGAAGGCCGTACATTTTTATTGTTTATCAAAACTATATGCATACTCTCTGAGTCAGTGTCCTGACGTCACGCGAATGTAAACAATGGTTCAGCCAATCGGATTCGAAAGTAGTCGCGTAAAGATAGACTCGCATTGGAGATGTGCCAACCGGCGGCCGGCGTTCGCTCGCTAGCACCAGCTGCAAGCTGATTGGCTGATGGTATAGCCTCTGCCCGGGCTAGAACCAGTACAACATTATTTCGCCAGCACCGCATTCCTTCGCCAAAAACTCAAATATATTCGGCTGGAGAGTCTTTTCAGTCAAGACAACTTGCAGATAGGGGTTTCCCAACACTGCTATCTCAGTTTAAAACTACGACCAATTGTTTGCTATTTGCCGATGATGTCAAATTGTATCACAAAATTTCAACCCCGAACGACTCACTTTTGCTGCAAAGGGATCTGGACAGTCTTTGCCAGTGGTCTGCTGACTGGAAACTTAATCTCAATCCGACAAAATATAAGTCATTCACTATGACTTTGAAACGATCTCCCATTTCAGTGACTTACAAAATCAATGAAACACCTTTGGAACACGTATCTTCAATCCGTGACCTTGGAGTATGGCTAGACGCTAAGCTCACATTTAGAGACCACATCAACTTCACGGTTACCAAGGCAAACAGAGCACTGGGTGTGATGATGAGATCCCTTCAGACTGGTTGTGCTCGCGGCGCCTTGAAACGGGAGCCAATATTGGCAGCATATTTCGGTAACGTGCGCTCCATACTCGAGTACGGATGTGTGATATGGGGAGGTGCAGCAGCAACACAGCTCGATCGGTTGGACCGCGTCCAACACAAGTTTCTTATCTGGCTCGAGTCACATGTCCATACCCTTCACCATTCACACTCACCCTCATATTCATATTCAGATCTTTTACAGTCTTTTAATATCGCCTCGCTTGCTCAGAGAAGAGTGCAGTATGACATACTATTTGTACATAGAACCTTCTCAGGACGGATCGAGTCTTCTTTGCTTCTTCAAAGCTTTTCCTTGCAAATATCAACACGGCATACCCGCGCAGCATCGCACACAATCCTGCACGTCCCATTCGCTAGAGTGGAAACTGTTAAACGTGCCGTCTTTGCACGGGCGCCTCGCAACACCAACCTATTTCTGTCTGCCTGTCCTGCATCCGACCATTTCAATGATACCTTAGGAGCTTTTAGAATGCAGGTGAAATCATATGTCAAGAGTATGGCGGTATAGGCTGCACAACACTGGTGGCGATGAGTTAGGATTGTGTGTGGGCGTGTGTGATGTGAGCATGCGAGTTTTATTACTTATTTTACTGCTGGAGTTTTCTCATTTACCGATTTTATGTGTTCTTTTACAAGCGTTTTCTTAGGTCTGCGTAGCCTCAAAGCATGCCTGTGAACTATTGTTCACCTATGTGTATTTTTAACGTATTCATATTTACTGTTTTATGAACTTTTGTTCTATTTTAGTATCACATTTTCGTTATCATATTTGCCTCGTCTGTTTTCAACTGTGTGCGTGTGTCTGCTGCTGTCGTGTCGTCGCGTGTTTTAATTACTCGACTTGAGCTGTAATTGGGTGAATGCCTGTTGCTCATTGTCAATAAATAAACAAATAAACAAAACTAATGTTGAAGGTGAACTATTTCCTTTAAGAGGTCTAAAATTGGCTGGTACAGACACATCTCCAGATTTGTGAATCGGAACCACTGTGGCATGTTTCCATACCGCAGGAACAATGCCAGACACGAGAGAATGATTGATGATATGCAGCACTGTCGGACCGATTTGTTTGAGGTGATTGCAGCACTGTCGTGAGGTGATTGTGATTGTGTTTTGTTTGAGGTGATTGCAGCACTGTCGTGAGGTGATTGTGTTTTGAGGTGATTGCAGCACTGTCGGATGCAATCACCTCAAAACACTGACGCAGCAGCTGCACCGTGATGCCGTCACTACCGGCTGCCCGCGAGTTGCTCAGTTTGCGCAGAGCGGCACTGAGCTCCGGCAGCGTCACCGGATACACGCGGAACACGGAGCTGCACACTCTCGGTGGACGCGGATACACTGGCTCGCACGACCACCCACTCATTTCGTCAGCTATGCGACGGCCGACGCCGGCGAAGTATTCATTACACTCGTCAGAGTTTAGCGAGCTGCTCGGTTGGGACGACACGGCCGCCGACGAGCTGTACGCGTACTTCCGCATATTGTCCCACATCTTCTTCTTGTTTGATGAACCGGAGGGTGCGGTAAAGAAGTCGATGCGAGCATGAGCGATCCGGCGCTTGAAGTCGTTTCGCAGCCGACGATATTCTCGCTCGGTGTTCTCGTCCCGCTGCAGGTCGCGCGCGCGTCGAGCTGCGTCACGCTCACTCTGCATCTCTCTCAGGTCGCCGCTGGCTGTCAGCCACGGACAGTTCTGGTGACGGAAGCTAACCGTCTTTAGCGGGCATTGTCTGTCTATATAGTGGTTCCAGATGGCGAGGAACGCCTCATACTTGGTGTCCGGATATTCCGCTCGGTACACCAGCTCCCATTCAGCCATGAGCAGGTTGAGCCGCAGGTGATCATAGTTCACGTTCCTGGTCGACCTGACCTTGGCCGTGCGGGGTTTTGTGTGACCTTTGATGACCTCTGGTGGTCTCGATATTGACCTGAGCCAAATAATACCCCAAGTAACTTCGGATGGCCTTGCAGAGAGCTTTCGAACAATGTTTCCTGCGTCTTGCTAGCCTTTTTGTTTTTGAGTTACAGGGGGATCCCAGTGGGATTTTGCACGCTGATCATGCCGGCTAGCAAAAGTCATGTACCATTGACGTCACGACCATCGACCAATCAGAGGCCATGAGACCCTGTTTTTGGCCAGAATGACCTAACTTGTTATATAGCCTTGCTTTGAACGTTTTTTTTCTGCGTCTTTCTTGCCCTTTTAGTTTTCGAGTTAGAGGGTGGGGTCCCAAGACAATCAAATCCATTGTGCTGACGATGGACCTCCATTGAAAATATGTCCGTGAAGTTAGCCAACAGCCAACAAAACGGAAATTTGCAACGGCCGAATTTTTCACCTAAAATACGCATGTAGGTCAAGTCGCATACGAGGATCACGAATCTGACGTTATTTTGAATTCAAAGGTCATAGGTCAAGGTCAAATGCGTAAAGAAGGTTGTGCACCCTTATGTACTTCTTTACGGACCAACGGTACACCACACGGCCTCGCAATGCCCACCATTCGAAAGAGCGCCTCAAACTGAAGGTGGCGTTTTCCTCGGAATTTCGACTAAGGCCACCCAAGGTTACACATCAAGGTCAAACTATCTAAATCAATCAAAATCGACCTTATGTACCTTTTTACGGAAAGACAGTGATTTTCACGGTTTTTAAAATGGCACCATTCGAAAGAGCGCCTCAAAATGAAGGTCGGGTTTTCCTCGGAATTTAGATTAAGGTCACCCAAGGTCACCCATCAAGGTCAAACTATCAAAATCAACCAACATCGACCTTATGTACCTTTCTACCGACAAACGGTACACCGCACGACCTCGCAATGGCCAGCACTCGAAAGAGCGGCTAAAAATGAAGGTGGGGTTTTCCTCGGAATTTCTATTTAGGTCACCCAAGGTCACCCATCAAGGTCAAACTATCAAACCCCTTCGAAATCGACCTTATGTACCTTTATACGGACAAACGGTGCTCTGCGCGGTATTTTAAATGACACCATTCGAAAGAGCGCCTTAAAATGGAGGTGTGGTTTTCCTCGGAATTTCGATTAAGGTCACCCAAGGTCACCCATCAAGGTCAAACTATCAAAATAAATCAAAATCGACCTTATGTACCTTTTTACGGACACAATGTGCTTTGCACGGTTTTTAATGGCACCATTCAAAAGAGCGCCTCCAAATGAAGGTGGAGTTTTCCTCGGAATTTCGATTAAGGTCACCCACGGTCACCCAACAGGGTCAAACTATCAAACTCATTCAAAATCGACATTATGTACCTTTTTACGGACAAACGGTCCTTTGCTCGTTTTTTTTAAGCAGCACCAATCGAAAGAGCGCCTCAAAATGAAGGTGGGGTTTTCCTCGGAATTTTGATTTAGGTCGCCCAAGGAATTTTTATTTAGGTCGCCCTTGATGGGTGACCTTGGGTGACCTTAATCGAAATTCCGAGAAAAACCCCACCATCATTTTGAGGCGCTCTTTCGAATGGTGGCCATTGCGAGGTCGTGCGGTGTACCGTTTGTCGGTAAAAACGTACATAAGGTCGATTTCGGTTGATTTTGATAGTTTGACCTTGATGGGTGATCTTGGGCGACCTTAATCGAAATTCCTAGGAAAACTCCACCTTCATTTGGAGGCGCTCTTTTGAATGGTGCCATTAAAAACCGTGCAAAGCACCTTGTGTCCGTAAAAAGGTACATAAGGTCGATTTTAATTGATTTTGATAGTTTGTAATAGTATAGACAAACGGTGCATTGCACGGTTTTTAAATGGCACCATTCGAAAGAGAGCCTGAAAATGAAGGTGGATTTTTCCTCGAAACTTGGATTTAGGTTACCCAAGGTCACCCATCAAGGTCAAACTATCAAAATCAATTAAAATCGACATTATGTACCTTTTTACGGACAAACAATGCATTGCACGTTTTTTTAATGGATCCATTCGAAAGGGAGCCTCAAAATGAAGGTGGGGTTTTCCTCGGAATTTCGATTAAGGTCACCGAAGGTTACCCATCAAGGACAAACTATCGAAGTCAATCAAAATAGACCTTATGTACCTTTTTACGGACAGACAGTGCTTTTCACGTTTTTTTTTAATGGCACCATTCGAAAGAGCGCCTCAAAATGAAGGTAGAGATTTCCTCGGAATTTCGATTCAGGTCACCCAAGATCACCCATCAAAGTTAAACTATCAAAATCAATCAAAATCGAACTTATGTACCTTTTTACCGACAAACGGTACACCACACGGCCTCGCAATGGCTACCATTCGAAAGAGAGGCTCAAAATGAAGGTGGTTTTTTACTCAGAATTTCGATTTAGGTCACCTAAGGTCACCCATCAAGGTCAAACTATCAAACTCCTTCGAAATCGACCTTATGAACCTTTTTACGGACAAACGGTGCTTTGCATGTTTTTTAATGGCACCATTCGAAAGAGCGCCTCAAAATGGAGGTGGAGATTTCCTCGGAATTTCGATTATGGTCACCCAAGGTCACCCATCATGGTCAAACTATCAAATTCAACCAAAATCGACCTTATGTACCTTTTTACGGAGAAACGGTGCTTTGCACGTTTTTCTAATGACACCATTCGAAAGAGCGCCTCAAAATGAGGGTGGAGTTTTCCTCAGAATTTCGATTAAGGTCACCCAAGATCACCCATCAAGGTCAAACTATCAAAATCAACCAACATCGACCTTATGTACCTTTTTACCGACAAACGGTACACCGTTTGTAAAACTGCTATCACCTCTCAATGGCCACCATTCGAAAGAGCGCCCCAAAATGATGGTGGGATTTTCCTCGGAATTTCCATTAAGGTCACACAAGGTCACCCATCAAGGTCAAAATATACAAATCAATAAAAATCGACTTTATGTACCTTTTTACTGACAAACGGACCTATGAGGTACAACCGTACATAAGGTCGATTTTGATTGATTTTCATAGTTTGACCTTGATGGGTGACCTTGTGTGACCTTAATCGAAATTCAGAGGAAAACCCCACCTTCATTTTGAAGCGCTCTTTCGAATAGGGCCTTTTAAAAAACCTGTCCTAAAACTGGAAAATCTGACCTTTGGTGACCTCTGGTGACCTCAATATTGACCTGAACCAAAAATGTTAGTAATAGTTTCAAAGTGATTTTTGATGAGCTTTCGAACGGTGTTTTCTGTTTTTGTCTTCGTTCCATAGGAGCCAAGTTCGTGGGGGGGGGGGGGGGCGTCGAAACGCTCCCCCCCCGTACGGCGAAGATGGCGCCGAGCACCAGCACGGCGCGGATTCATCTTCAATGAGGACAATTTTAGAACGAAAAGGTGTACCAAGATGAGAAGTGAGAAGACTGACCATTTTTTCGCCCCCCCCCCAACTTTAAAATCGTTCCAGGGTCCCTGCCGCATATGCTACTTTGTATTGTATTGTATTAAACAATTAAAACACTCTCCATTTTAAAATGGCTATTCCGAGTGTCGGGTCAGGGTTAGGAAGAGAGAAATGTTAAAAGACACTCGGTATACAACACACAATAAGATCAGATGAATATAAAAGTGCACACGGGCTATAGGAAATAAAACACACGCACACACACACACGCAGTCACACACTTATTTTCCTCGCTTCAAACAACTAAAAGTTCGGACACTGCACGCTTAAAAGCCCCCAGGGATAAATCTCGGATCTCCAGCGGGAGGCGGTTATATAACTGCGTCGTACAAAAAAGAAGGCGCCGCCTGCCTGCTTCGGTTCTCGCGCGCGGGAGAACCAGATCTGCGTCCTGCCGGGTGGTTCGAGAGCAAAGAGCAGAGTTGACGTGCAGCTGAGAGGAAAGAGCCACTGGCTCCCCGGTGCAGCGAATTTTGTGCAGAAAATTTAATGAGTGAAGTTCGTACAACTGGCGGGCGGTAGACCAGCCCAGTTCGTCTCGCACGTCCGATATGTGGTCGAATTTGCGTCGGCCAGAGACAACGCGCAGCGCAAAATTGAAGATCTTTTGGAGGCGCTGTATATTTTTCTCTGACCCGTTTCCAAAGACAGCAAGACAGTACCGGACGTGCGAGAGGACCTAGGCATTGACCAGGGTAGGCAGAAGGTCGGGCGGGATCTGATGACGCACGTGGGACAGGCCGATGGGGATACCGTTGCATTTTTTGACGAGAGCAGACACGTGAGAGTCCCAGGTGAGGTGCTTGTCGAACACCACGCCAAGGTTCCTCACCGTAGGGCCCTCACGGATCGTATCCTCGCGAAATCGAATGGAGAAACTAAGCCACGACAATTCTGACGGGAGCCAAATACGATAAGTTCAGTTTTGCCGGTGTTGACCTTCAAACCGTGGGAGTGGAACCAGGCATCCAAAGTGTTTAAAACATGTTCCATGGTAGCAATAAGCTGAGGGAGGGAGTCTTCTTTGCCAGAGAGTAGAATTTGGGTATCGTCAGCGTACTGCACCACGTGCGCCTCAGGGGCACGTGGTGATACATCGATACAAATACTTGTACGCACTACGCATGCCATGTGTGCAGCGAATTATAAAACTGCTATCCGCGGTATAGTAAAACCGGCACCAGAGAGCCTCGGTCCTGACGGGGGGGGGGGGGGGGGCGAAAAACGCCCCTGACGAACTTTTGCAATAACTCTAAAACCAATTGCGCTATCAACGTGAAACTTTGGGGACCTTCCCCTACATCAATTGTATGTCTTCCGTGCACAAATGAAGCCATTTCGTCGAACAAATATAGATATAGGCTAGCCAGTTCTCCCCAGTCAATGGCGTTTGGCTGAGACCCCAGTGAATGGCGGGTTAATGGAATATGGTACAAGATAGCTTTATGAGGCAGGGCGAGCTCCTGATGTTAAATTTAAGGGATCCTCCGCCTGAAGCCACCATAGTGCGGCCCAGACCTGCGCTGCCTTTCTAAATTTCAGTCTCCAGAAGCTACTCCTCTCTGAGTGCAAACTTAATAGCTTTCTGAATCGTTGAGAGGTTCTGGGCACAGCTTTCGTACACAGGGAGGAGGGAGTAATGTGTGACAGGTCCAGACTGGTTATTGATTCAACTATTTTGGAACGATTCAATTATGATTCATTTTGGAATCTGAATGATTCAATCACCGTTCGATTCACGGATACAATTGTGAGAATTGATTCCTTCCGATTAAAAGAATACACAAAAATATTGTAATCGATTCACGTTTAATTCAACATTTTAATATACGAGGTGAATGTATGTCAAATCAATACAAATGGAAACATGCATATATAGGATCATTAAAACATTGTTACAGCAATAGTATTTCAGTATAAATGAATGTGGTCACTGGGACGGCACGTATTTGCACAATTTACCCGTGTACTTGCATTGTTAAGAATCGTTAAATCTTTTGATTCAATCAGCCTTGATTTGATGCGGGATTTGATTCAATCACGATTCATGAATCAAAAGATCTGGTCGTGAATCAATTATTTTTTATTTAATGAATTTTGATTGAACGATTCTAATCGATTCAATAAGTGTCGAATCAATAACCAGTCTCTGACAGCACTTGCCACTGGGTGGCCAGTGGCGGATCCAGGAAGGTGGTCGTGGGGGCTGATGCCCCCTGCCTTAGAAAACGGCGCCGAAGTCGCCGCGACGCCGTTCTTGTAAAGGATTTGCCGGCGACGAAGGCGCCGTAGCGTTATCGGGAGGCCGTCAGGGCGCCCTTGTGTCTACCGACAGGATCGTAACACTCTTGAAAGGCACCCTGGCACCCTCAGAAGACATCTTGCCGCCCTCACAACGCATTATGCCGCCCTCGGAAGGTACATCGCCGCCTTCAAAAGGCATTATGCCGCCCTCGGAATGCATCATGCCGCCCTTGGAAAGCATCATGTCGCCCTCGGAAGACATCGTGTCGCCCTCGGAAGACATTTTGTCGCCCCCAGAGTGCAATATGCCGCCTTCGGAGTTCGGTAGACGTCTTGCTACCCTCGGAAGGTATCATACCGCCCCCGAATGGCACATTGCCGGCCCGAAAGCGATGCGGTGTCCCGGCGCACTCAGAATGATGGCACCCTGGCACATTCAGCTTCCCTCCGACGGCGACCGGGCACCCGTAACATTCGAAACTAATAACACGCTTTTGCCCCCCCCCCCCCCAGATAGCGCCCTGGATGGCGACTACGAAGAGGCCTGGACCCCCATGAAATAACCGTGACACATTTTTAATATGCCTGGCGAGGCGTTGAAATTGCCGACGTATTGGACCTTTCACACTTGGGGCGCCTACAAATAGCTTGGATGGATGTCCGTTGGCTCCACAGCCACAGAAACGCTGTCAGCGCCGGTCACCGATTTTTACATTTGGTCTCAAGGTCAAATAGAACCTCTTGTTTCCAAAAATCAGATCCATTTTGATCTTACTGGTTTACTTCAAGATCAAATTCAAGGTCAAACAACGGGGAACGCTGTAGCGCCACAAGTTACCGTCCTATCGCGACAAAATGGTTTCAAACGATTTATCGTGCCCCGTTCCAAGACGACAATAATTTTCAGAGTTGTGTCCCGTGACCTTCACGGTTAAATTCAAGGTCAAATGAGGGGAACGCTGTAGCGCACAAAGTTACCGTCCGATCGCGACAAAAATGGTCTCAAAACGATTCCCCGTGCCCATTTCCAGAATGGCAAGCATTCTTAGAATTGTGCCCCGTGACCTTCAAGTTAGCGCCCAACGTTGGGCGCTACAGCGTTCTCCGTCCTTTGACCTTGAAGTTGACATTGCAGTTCACGGGGAACAACCATGGGCGCAACCACCTTCCGAAAGAAGGGGGGGGGGGACGGAGGAACTTTGAAGTCGATTCTTTCCATGCAACGCCCATAGGCGTAATGTTAAAATCCGAAAATGTTGGAGGCGGGGGGCGTTCCCCCCGTCCTCAGTGGTGGTTACGCCCATGGGAGCAACTCTAATAATGCTTGTCATCCTGGAAATGGGCACGGGGCATCGTTTGATACTATTTGTGTTGCAATCGGACACAGACCTTGGGCTCTACAGCATCCCCCGTCATTTTACCTTGAATTTGACCTTGAAGGAGAGCAAGGGTATAGTTAAAAAGGGTAAGGTCAAAATGGTCCTGATTTTGGGAAACAGGAGCTTCGATTTGACCTTGAGACCAAATGCCGTAAAAATCGGTGACCGACGCTGTAAACGTTTTATAATCCCCTTGGATTGGCACGACTAAAGCCACAATAAGAACAACTCAACTGTCGCAACACAATATTTTTCTCCTTGTTTATCCACGTATGCAACTTAGTTTCCTGATGCTGCGACAATATTTTTTTTGCTTCTCCGGGCTACATGTAGTTAGCCCGGATAAAAAATGTGAATCTTGTGAATCATGTGAACCTACGTATACGTAGATTCGCAGTCGGACCTTCCGATCATGCCACCAGACTTTGGAAAGGGGTAAACCCGCGCCCCGCTGGGGTATTCAGCCGAACGCACCCCGCTGGGGGGGGGGGGGGTCATATTCTGCCCCCTCGTTCTATTCCGAACCAATAACCGCAGCGAGACGCGCGAGGGGGAAATCGAAAGCTCTCAATGAGACGCATGTAACGTATACGTGACATATTCAAAATAAAGTCACATGTCAGGGCACAGCCAGATGAAAGGTCAAAATCGAGGTATTTGGGTTGATTGGATATACTTTCTATTTAAAGCTTTAGATTGCGACTATAATCGCACAAAGTGCTCTCGGCGACGCTTTTGAGAAGCTCACATCTCTGCAACCACACGTCCGATTGACAAGCTGACTTCTTTGCTGAGCAGCCCCATCCAACCTACCCTGTTTGAGACCGGTGCTGACGCATGTGGGTGACTACCACTGCGCGTGGCACGTGCCGCGTGAGGGGTGTTGAAAAGTGTTTCCTCGCAAAAACTCTACAACGGCTGAGCCGATTGGGTGCAAATTTTGTGTGTGGCTAGGGACCCCTCAGCCGCCAATTTTCCACAAGTCAGAGGTGGGGTGCCTCTGCACGTGCGCACGTGCACACCCCTATTTTATATCTCAGGAACGGCTGATCCGATTGCGTTCTAATTTGGTGTGTGGTTAGCGACCTCTCAGCCGTTGCCTTTCCACAAGTCAGGGGTGGAGTGTCTCTGCACGTGCGCACGTGCACACCCCTATTCTATATCTCAGGAACGGATGAGCCGATTGTGTTATAATTTTGAGTGTGGTTAGGGTCCCCTCAGCCGTTGCCTTTCCACAAGTCAGGGATAGGGTGACTCAGCGCGTGTACACGTACACACCCCTATTCCATATATCTGAAACGGCTGAGCCGATTGTGTTCAAATTTGGTGTGCGGTTAGGGACCTCTCAGCCGCCACTTTCCCACAAGTCATGGGTGGGGTGCCTCTGCACGTGCGCACCCTTTGTGTATCTCAGCAATTACTTGCCCGATGGAGTTGAAATTCGCAATACATTTCCTTCGCGCTCGCTCGTTCATCGCAAACTACGGCGCCTTACTGGTATTTACGCAAAATGGACACCCACACAACTATTCCACAACTATTATTAATTTGAGGTTTTGAGTAGGCTGGAGAAGTAATTTTTAACCAGGATGCAGGGTCAAAACGAGGAAATATGTCTGGAGCAAAAGGTGGGGTCAAAAGTCATGTTGCCCCCCCCCATTTAAGGCCAAACGTGGGGCCATGTCCCCCATGCCCCCCCTTGCGGCAGCCAGTGTGTACAGTCTACCTATATTATATCCTTTTGTACTGGAAAAGAACAGTGATTGATTTGCGCCGCATAGCGGCGCGGATTTTTTGCTTTATTTTTTAGTCTGGATAACTAGGCCCTAAACAATCGATAGGTTCTATATGTATCAGCCCAAGGGCACCAATGCAGTCACTCAATGAGATTCTTCCACCTCAAAGATAAAAGGAATTTCACCGCAGTGGCACAAAAATGTGATATTTTTATACTTTTTTTCGCAGAAAGTTATAACAGCTTGGTTGCAATTTCTTACCAGCTTCAAATATGTTTCATGAATTTCCAACTCCAGCCATGAACCAGACTGGTTATTGATTCACCTTTTTGGGAAGGATTCAATCATGATTCATTTTGGAATATAAATGATTCAGTCACCGTTTGATTCATGAATAACCATTTTGAGAAATGATTCTTTCCGATTCAAAGAATATTTTTTTTTTTATCAAATCACATTTGACTCACCATTGAAATAGCATTGCACACGCACAGTCTTTTGGATTCAATCAGCCTTGTTTCTATGCGGGTTTGGATTCAATCATGATTCATGAATACAAAAATCCGGTGGTGAATCGATTCTTCTTTGATTCAAGGGATTTTGATTGAACGATTCCAATCGATTCAATCAGAGTCGAATCAATAACCAGTCTGCCATGAACCACATTATATTTTTTTTTAAACGGCGGGCACTATGGGTTCGTTCGCGAAAAAAAACGATAGTCAACGTGACATCGATGATTTATCAGGACGCACTTATGTGGGTAATATGCGCCGCGAAGCGGCGCGTTTTTTGTCTTAATGTTGTACCATTTCGCATAAAATAGGTGGGTTTTCAGCAATTTGATGGGGCACCTGGGCATCGGTGCCTCGCCTCCCCCTCCTGGATGCAAGGGGGCACGGTGCACAGTGCCTCCCCCCTGTTCCACCGCCTATAGAAGCGGATCTCGACTCCCGAGGGGCCATCAGGGCCCCTCGAGTCCGATACGTTGTTGCTTCTGGTATATAGGTGCATCGGTGCCCCTTCATAGCCCAAGGGACGGCAGGCATGAAGGGGCATTTTTTGCATAAATTAGCAATTGTAATTTAGCATCATTTCGCGAAATAAAGAATAATGTTTTCCAGCGACCAAAGCTTGTGATTTCGTGGCGGTACCAGGCCACTGTTTCCCCCTCCTTGATTCAAGGAGGCACGGTGCCCCGGTGCCTCCCCACGCCCCATAGTGCCGCCTACCGGCATGGTGGTGCCCCTGGTACGGTTCCACGTCAAAACTTCTAATGCATAACTTCTAACGTCAAAACTTCCAAGCCAAAACTTCTATAGGCAAAACGTCTATGCGTCAAAACTTCTAACAGTCAAAACTTCAAATGAAAAAACTTCCAAGCGACAAAACTTCTAATGAAATAACTTCCAATGCCAAAACTTACAAGCGTCAAAACTTCCAATGCAAAAACTTATGAGCGTCAAAACTTCTTAGCGTCAAAACTTCTAATTAAAAAACTTCCTAGCGACAAAAATTCTAATGAAATAACTTCCAATGCCAAAACTTACAAGCGTCAAAACTTCCAATGCAAAAACTTCTAAGCGTCAAAACTTCTTAGCGTCAAAACTTCTAATGAAAAAACTTCCAAGCGACAAAACTTATAATGAAATAACTTCCAATGCAAAAACTTACAAGAGTCAAAACTTCCAATGCAAAAACTTCTAAGCGTCAAAACTTCCAACAGTCAAAATTTCTAATGAAAAAACTTCCAAGCGTCAAAACTTCTAATGCCAGAACTTCTAATGCAACACTTCCATGAGTCAAAACTTCTAATGGAAAAACTTCCAAACGTCAAAACTTCTAAAAAAACTTACAAAAGTCAAAACTTCTAAAACAAAAACTTACAAAAGTCAAAACTTCTAATGAAAAAACTTCCAAATGTCAAAATGTATAACGTCGTAATGTCATGAGTTAGTAATTTGTAATTTCATAGGTTAAATTTTGCCAATTGGACCACCCTACCATGCACCCAACAATTCAAGATGGGGTTTCGCCGTTGTCGTTGTCGTCGCCTTGTCTCTGCGGGGACTGTGGTCTGTGCTGCTATGCGGAGAGAGATGAGAGTAAACACGATGACTCAAAAACTGAAACTGACAGTGTTTAAAACGACACAACGATGCATTTCAACGAAAATGTGTTATCATCTACATCTACTCATCTACCGACATATTTGGCAGACAACGAACTGCAATCACTTGAGATTCGGAATAGATCATCTCGATTCACAGCTCAGGTACGAAGTTTGCTCGGCAAGCAGATTGCGAGCAGGCACGGTAGGCATGGTACGTGTATATATTCCCCGGTGGCAAATTTGAACGTAAAAGTTATCATAAAAACACACTCCATGTGTCCTATTTTTAAACCGTTGTCTGGTGTGAGGAAAAACGCTATGCGGATTACCACTTCGGTTCTAACTTCCAAGCGACAAAACTCCCAATCGTCAAAACTTTCAAAGCAAAAACTTCTTCGCGATAAAATTTCCAATGAAACGACTTCCAATCTCAAAACTTCTAAGCGACAAAACTTCTGATGGCAAAACTTCCAAGCGACAAAACTTCTAATGGCAAAACTTCCAAGCGACAAAACTTCCAATGAAATATCATCCAATTCCAAAACTTTCAATGACAAAACTTCCAAGCGTTTACATCTATGGTTGGAACCATCGGAAAGTTACCACATAATCATAGTGCCAATGACTAGAGATCGCATTTGGTGCGATGCACAATATATGATAATCAATGGGAAGCTAGAAAAATCCCAGCAGAACATCATCACAGAACAATCACATCATATCCCAGAGATCGTTATGCATACGCAAATTACGCATAATATGCAACCGCAAAACATTGTCCTATCGATTCGCATCACTCGTTCGCTGTTCAGTAGTGCATGTTGTAGGCCATGCCACGGAGGAAGCGGCCCAGGGCTGGGATGTCCGCATCATCCTCCCAGGACCGAACCAGAGCCTCGGTGCGCCTCGCCAGCTCGACATACACCCGGCGCTGGCGCCTCTCGATGCGGCCAGCCTGAAACTCTGCGAGGAGCTTGCCCGTCTCCAGCTGGAGGTTCTGCAGGGCGCGGAAAAACCTCCAGATGTTGGCGCCTTGCACGCCCACTGTGGAGTTCACCTTGTGGTGAAATCCTTCAACTTCGTTGTTGGTCCTGCCATGTCCGTCCAGAGTGCGTCTTCTGATATTCCACACAGGGATGTCGGCCACCCGCGGCTGGCACCGAACGCCGGCTCGAACTCGGCCAATGTAATTGACCTCGTAGTAGTCAAACAGGTCGTCGATCTTGTCCTGGATGTCGGGCGCTTGGTCATGCTTCCAGTCGTTGAGAGACGCCAGGAGCTGCTCGTACCTCTCCGGCACTTGCTCTGGCGGGACGAGAGCCAGGGCTGGGAGCGGCTCCAGGTTGACGGCGTTCTCGGTGCTTGCGGCGCAGAACGGCGCCAGGCCCAGGCTTGAGATCTGCTTCCAGACGTTCTGGCAGAGGTGGAAGAAACACCCACTCAGCTGCGCCTCCGGCCAGATCGCTGCGACAGCGTTCATCGCCGCCTTTTCAAAGTCCATCATGATGCGCTCTGGCGCCCATCCCGGCAACAGCTCCGCCAGCTTGCCGAAGGCTCTGCGGTAGGTCACCTCCTGTTTGTTCGGCAGCAAGCAGAACACACAGGGCACTGACTTGCCGGCTTGCCGTCTTGGTCGCGCGCCCCGTGCATCGTGTAGAGTTGCGTAAACAGCGGCGGCACCACCTTGAATGTGCCGTCCGCCGCCAGTGACTCACATCTGCGCAGGTGCTCTAGGTTCCGATGGGTCCCGAACATCAGAATCCTCTCGTCCTGTCCGTCTTCTTCCATTGAGTCCCAAAGCAGGAACATCTAATTTGGTGACCCAGGTAGGTCACTTGGAAGTTTTGACATTAGAAGTTTCGTCGCTTAGAAGTTTTGGGATTGGAAGTTATTTCATTAGAAGTTTTGTCGCGAAGAAGTTTTTGCTTTGGAAGTTTTGACGTTTGGAAGTTTTGTCGCTTGGAAGTTTTGCCATTAGAAGTTTTGTCGCTTAGAAGTTTTGGGATTGGAAGTTATTTCATTGGAAGTTTTGTCGCGAAGAAGTTTTTGCTTGGGAAATTTTGACGGTTGGAAGTTTTGTCGCTTGGAAGTTTTGCCATTAGAAGTTTTGTCGTTTAGAAGTTTTGGAATTGAAGTAATTTCATTGGAAGTTTTGTCGGGAAGAAGTTTTGGCTTTGGAAGTTTTGACGCTTGGAAGTTTTGTCGTTTAGAAGTTTTTGCTTTGGAAGTTTTGACGCGAAGAAATTTTTCCATTAGAAGTTTTTCCGTTGGCAGTTTTGACGCGTGTAAGTTTTGACTTGGAAGTTCTGTCGTTAGAAGTAATTCCTTAGAAGTTTTGTCGGCACACCCCCTGGCCCCCTGGTACACCGGCGCCGTCGTGGCCCGGTCCTGGTACGCCGGCGCGGTCGTGGGACTGGTACGCCGGCGCGGTCGTGCCCCTGGTACACCGGTGTGGTGGTGCCGCTGGATATCAACTATATACCAAGAGTGACAGTTTTGTTTTTACTATCTATTTATATAGTATTTATTATAGTATTTACTATCGCCATCACGAAAATAAACGTTATTGTAAAAAAAACCTGTCATTGCGCTGGTGCCCCTGACAGGCCGGTGGTGCCCCTGGGTCCCGAGGGGGGGGGGGGGAGGTCATGACCCCTGTGCCTCCTGGATCCGCCACTGATGAGGAAAGATAAACGCTTTGATTCTGTCCGTTAGCCAACATCAATATGACTCTAGCGGATCCATGCCACACTTATAGTTCAACTAGCGTCGTGGTGGCGCTAGTGTAGCGCTATGCTTGGGCAGGGTGCAAACCCAGCCGCTTATGGGAAGGGATTGCCTCTGTACAAGTCATGCTTGATGCTGCTGTCCGTGCCATGTGTGGACAGTGGAATCCAGGCACGTAGCCAGGATTTCGTCCAGGGGGGTGGCGCCTCAAAAGGGCCCCTTCCCGAGTGTTGAAAGGGCCCCTTCCCAAGCGTTGAAAGGGCCAAACAAGACTGATGAAAAGGCAAGTTACAGGGAAATAATGACATTTTCCCACAAAAATGGAGTTCGCACTTGAAATCGCCAGACGAGACCAAAATATATTGTAAATTCATCACATTTTGCATGAAAACTTTCCTACCGAAAGATATTTCAAGTTATAGTTGATAAGCGTTCCACACTTTTAACGATCGGTACTTGCAAGTACTTTGGTCCTCATCAAACCGCGGCTTTTCCCGTATTGCTTTTTTACGCAATGGAGTGGAAAATATATTGTGCGTTCTGCTTGTTATGATTATATGCCCGGCGATCTTCTAAAACTAACAGCGATTGGAAAAAGTGGCAATGAAATCGGAAGCTCATCGATGCACATCAACGGCGGCATAGTTAGTGGTTGCGACCCTCAATTTGTGAAAATCGATTCATTTGTTTTCAACATTAGGAGTTTAGTATAATTTGTCTGTGGCTGTATATAACACTATGCTTTATATTATCATGAAAAATCATAATTTTTCCCCAAAAAAACTAACAAACAATAACACAAAACTGGCAATTAAACCGGAAGCTCATCGATGCACATCGACGGCGACCTATTTAGCGTCGGCGATTTGTTTACAAAGTCATTGTCATGCTTCTCGGCGCACTTAACCATTGTGGCGAGTTGTTCCTGATTAGTATACCCAAGTCCCGTAGCAAGCTTTGTTAATGACGTCACTGGTGCCATTCTTGTGTAGCATTGCAAAATATATCTGATTTTGAGTTGAAAGCTGATTAAAGACTTATTCAAATTATTGTTTTTAAATTTGAATTTTCTTGTTAATCATTATTAAAGGTATTTTATCACTGTATTTCATAGTAGTTGACACTTCAGAAACTTATGACGTAATAATATTGTATCCAATATGCATTTCCCTCGCCTTTTGCTATTGTGGCGCAGTGCCGAGTGCTTTGCGAATACTTCCTTGCCTGGGGTTCAAATAATTCCGCCCTTATTTCATTCGAGTTGGTATAGTTTGCATGTTGTTGTTATTCACGATTTATACTGATAGTCAGTCATGCATCACGGATGCTTCACGGATTGCTTCACATGTCAGTTTGATCGGAAACGCCACAGAGCCTCCAAAAATGCCGCACTCGATGTAAACAATGATAGGGAAGGACAAATTTGTCAATGACCTGCATGAAGTACACAAGGTACTTGTTTTGTATTTTTTCCAAACTTACAACTTTGAATTTGGGAATTATTTTATTTTATTCTTAAATTTAAATAAAATAGTTTTAAGACCATAACGGTAGCCTAAGAAATTGTTGCTAACAAAATCTAAAGGTCATTATTTCCCTTTAAAAGGATGGAAAATGCAGTATGACAGGTATGGCATGGGCCATACCAACTTTTAGGAGCTGGAGTTAGCAAACTGCCATATTAAGTTTGGAACCAGCGACACCAATTTGGAATCAGCTATATCAACTTGGAATATTTTTAAGATCAATACCTGGAACTCTTAAACAAATTGCGCCGCGGAGCGGCGTGTAAATTTTGAGTCGTATGCCCTGGATATGCTATCTCATCAATGCGTCGCATTGTGAATGGTGCGGACCTCTAAAAATCCTATATTGTGCGTTTAAAAGTGCGGTAAAAAAGTGCTAAAGTGAATTATTTTGCCCAATTATATAGGAATGTAGCAACATAACACATAAATGCGCCGAGAAACGGGCCGTTTTTTCTTCTCTAACCCGCGTATAATTGAATTTGTAGTTAAATTGTGGCGCGGAGCGGGGCAAAAATTTCCAGTTTTATTCCCTGGACAACTGCATTCTTACTGTTGAAAGGCCCAGGGTCCCTTCAGATCGTCTAGGGCCAGTCCGACCTTTTCAACGCTCTTCCGACCTGTTCAGGGACTCATCTGGGGATCCGCGAAGCGAAAAGACATGATGTGGAGTGGGTGATATATATATATATATATATATATATATATATATATATATATATATATATATATATATATATATAGATATATATATATATAATATATATATATATATATATATATATAATATATATATATATATATATATATATATATATATATATATATATATATATATATATATATATATATATATATATATATATATATATATATATATATATATATATATATATATATATATATATATATATATATATATATATATATATATATATATATATATATATATATATATATATATATATATATATATATATATATATATATATATATATATATATATATATATATATATATATATATATATATATATATATATATATATATATATATATATATATATATATATATATATATATATATATATATAGTATATATATATATATATATATATATATATATATATATATATATATATATATATATATATATATATATATATATATATATATATATATATATATATATATATATATATATATATATATATATATATATATATATATATATATATATATATATATATATATATATATATATATATATATATATATATATATATATATATATATATATATATATATATATATATATATATATATATATATATATATATATATATATATATATATATATATATATATATATATATATATATATATATATATATATATATATACAATGGTGTAACTTTTGCAATTTCATTGGGGTTGCACTAGGAAGCC
>JAXIVJ010009423.1:5000-51093 GCA_036785665.1 Chirona hameri | reverse complement strand
CTGGGCGGGACGGGGCTTAGCAGGGAGAGCGGCCGGCAGCCAGGGATGACGCCTTCGGGTCGGGCAGAAAATTGTGCTGAGCAGAAGAGAGCAACAGTGTGCTGTCTCTTCTGCATATCAGCTGGGATCCATCTACCCAGCGCTGGGTAGAATGTTCCATGGTAGAGTGTTCAGTTCACAGCTCAGATACACAGAAGCCCATGACTCTTCGATTGAACGAGTTTCGTGGAGGTCGTGATGAAGCTGCAGGAAGGAGCGCTTTGACGCGGAATAGAGAGGACCCGCGGGACAGAGGGGGCATTGGTCGGGGAGTCTGGGAGCAGAGAGGAACGAGAGGATTGGGATAGACGACAGGCTGGTTTTCCGGTACCGAAGATGGATCTTCCGGTGGCATTATA
This sequence comes from Chirona hameri, assembly GCA_036785665.1. Taxonomy (NCBI): domain Eukaryota; kingdom Metazoa; phylum Arthropoda; class Thecostraca; order Balanomorpha; family Balanidae; genus Chirona; species Chirona hameri. Next base: position 50,695 of record JAXIVJ010009423.1, on the reverse strand, counting down.
AATCGTGTCGTCAGGGTAGATAATTAGACCATGGAAGGTCAACAAGCAGTCATAGATCTTTCCTAGACAGACTAAATGGTTCGCTGATCTCATTTATCAGATATGACATTCAACAGATAGGAAAGAAGCATATGTGCAAAATTCATGGTCGGCTAAGTCACGAAGATAAATATACGAACACATCACGTTCATATTGCTACACATAACGCGAATACATGATCTATCAAAAATTGTAAAATTTGTAAACGTTCACACGAGTCCGACAGTATCGCAAATGTAACTAAATTTGTAAGGTTATGTTTCAAAGATCACAAAATCTTTAGAAATAAAAAGGTGCACAGTTGTTGCATTGCATTTCTTCGGCGCCTGAGGGCCAATTTCACAAAGCAAAAAAGTTTGCAATTGCCAAGAATTTCTTTGCAATTACAAATAATTTTGTACACATGTTTGTAATTTGGATTTCACAAAATTTCAGGCAGTAAATTTCAATTTCATATTTGAAAACAAGTTTACAAAGATATTGTTTGTAGAAATGATTACAATTGCACCTGTTCTATTTCATAAAGGTTGACGGAAGTGAGGAAATGTTTGTAGTCACAAACTTGTAACTCCCCAGTGGCTCAGACAGAGGGTCTGAATTTCAGAAACTTGCATTGATAGTTGACGTTGTTTTGCTGTTGAGGTTATTTTCTTGGTGAGGTTATTACGTTGCCGAGGTTGTTATGGTAATGGTTTAGTTTATACATAGCATAGCTGCCGAAAAATGTATTTCCCGAGGCCGGGAGATTCGAAGAACAGGGATCTCCAGCTTTGAAGTCCAGTGCACCTTTGCGCTATGATGTGAGGGGCGACTCCGCGCGGATAAACCGCATGGCGATTGAATTGCTGCGGTCAGCGATGTTTTGTGCAGTGAACCTTCACCCTCTACGCCGTATGGAATCGGCTAGGTTAGGTGAAAAGATGGTCGAGAAAATTCAAAGATCTTATTTTTGAGAGTAGTTTTGTTGTTATGCACCGCCACCCCAGTGCGTAATTTGCAATGTAAACTTGCGATCAATGAAGACCCCGAAATAAGTCCCTTGTCTTAATGGCTACGAGCGAATCTTAGGCCGACCCGATCGGACTTAATGGCTACGAGCGAATATTAGGCCGACCCAATCGGACTTAATGGCGTAGGCCTGTTTACTACTCCATCGGACTTAATGGTAGGGTTAGGTTAGGTCATAAATATAGGTTAGGTTAGTTTAGGGTCAAATCGCTGTTAAGACCATTAACAAGGGACTGATTTCGGGGTCTTCACTGATCGTAAGTTTTCATTGCAATATACGCCCACCCAGTGAAAGGGCAAATTAGTGCTTACCAATATTTATTCTTAATGTCAGGGTTTACATTCCGATGAAACTTTAATTAAAAAAATATTTATCACTATAACTTATTTTATTTTGAATACAAAAATAAACCACAATGTAAATATTTGTTAAAGAAAAAAATTAGCAATCAAATGATTTTGCATTAGCATAAACTTTCATACAAACGTTCTTGATTACAAACTTTTTCTGCTAACTAACATTTTTGTTTACAATTTTCTTTACAATTGGTAATTCAGAGGTGGTGAATGTTTGTCAAATAGCTGTTTGTGAGGTTTGCAATATTTGTATGCGTTTGCAATTGCAAACATTTGTAATTACTAGCTTATTTGTGAAATTGCCCTGGTTGTATACATAGCGTGTGGTTTTCAGTGGTTCGTTTTTTATCTAAAATACTTGCACATAAGATGTGCGTTTGCGCGCCGTTTACTTTTAAGTAGTGTTACTGGCTGGCAGACAGGACAGCGAAATTGAATCGCTGGTCCACAGCAGAGGCGTATTTAGGGGGTCACTGCACCATGGTCCCCCTCACGCACCGAAGGCGCTCTCATGCACCGAAGGCGCCGAAGGCGCCTTCGGTTCATGAAATGCGTCTCACATTCAGCGAAGGGCGCCGAAGGCTCGCTTCGCTGAATGTGAGGTGCGCTCCTGCTAAATATGAGGCGCGTTCCACTGAATGTAAGGCGCGCTCCGATACCCTCTGAAGGCGCTCTCCTCAAACTTCTAAAGACACCTTCCGATACCCCTCTGAAGCCGCTCTCTCACATACCTCCAAAGGCACCCTCCCACATACCTTCAAAACGCCCTCCCAAATACTTCCAGAGACACTCTCTGATACACATCTGAATGCGCCCTCCCACATAGCTCCAAGGGCAACCTCCAATACACCTCTGAAAACGCTTCCTACATGCTTTCAAAGGCGCCCTTTGATACACATATCCAAAGGTGCCCTCTGATACATATCTGAAGGCGTCCTCCTACATACCACCAAAGGCGCCCCACCGATGCACCTTTGAACTCTGAAGGCGACCTCACACATACCTACAGGCTCCAAAGGCACCCTCCGATACATCTCCGATGGCGCCCTCCCACATACCTGCAAAGGCGCCCACGAATACACTTTCAGAGGCGTCTTCCAATGCATTTCCGAATGCGCCCTCCGATACAGCTCTAAAGACGCCCTCCAACATACCCCCAAAGGCGCCCACCGATACACATCTGAAGATGCCCTCCCACCTAGTCCAAAAGCATCCTCAGATACATCTATCCGAGGCCCAAGGGCACCCTCCCTGCATACATCCAAAGGCGCCCTTCGTTGAATGTGATGCTGGGGCGCCTCTGGTCTCACAGAGGACGCCTCTGGAGCTATCTGGGAGGGCGCCCTCGAATATGTATCGGAGGGTGCCTTCGAAGGTATGTGGGAGGGCGCCTTCAGAGGTGTATCGGAGGGCGCCTTTGGAGGCATCTGGAAGGGCTCATTCAGATGTGTATCGGAAGGCGTCCTTGGAGGTATGTGGGAGGGTGCTTTCAAAGGTGTATCGGAGGTCGCCTTTGAAGCTATGTGGGATAGCGCCGTCAGAGGTGCATTGGAGGGCGTCTTTGGAAGTATGTGGGAGGACGTCCTCGGAAATGTATCGAAGAGTGCCTTCGGGGGTGTATCGGAGGGTCCCTTTGGAGGCAGAGGCGTCGCCACAGAACTTGTTGAGTGCGGGGGGGGGGCTGCAAGGGGGGGGGGCTGCAAGGGGGGGGGGGCAGCCTGGGGGGGGGCGTATCCCCAGGGGCGTATCCCCAGGGGCGTATTGGGGGAGGGATAAGGTCAGGTTCCGCCCTCAGACCAGGTGCCGCCCTCAGGTCAGGTGCCGCCCTCAGGCCAGGTGCCGCCCTCAGACTAGATGCTGCCTTCAGTCCAGGTGCCGCCTTCACCCCAGGTACCGCCCTCGGGCCAGGTTCCTCTCTCAGGCCAGTTGCCGCCCTCAGACCAGGTGTCGGCTGTCGCCCTGAGACTAGATGTCACCCTCAGACCAGGTGCCGCCCTCAGGCCAGGTGCCGCCCTCTGACCAGGTGTCGGTTGTCGCCCTGAGACTAGATGTCACCCTCAGACCAGGTGCCGCCCTCAGGCCAGGTGCCGCCCTCTGACCAGGTGTCGGCTGTCGCCCTCAGACTAAATGTCACCCTCAGACCAGGTGCCGCCCTCAGGCCAGGTGCCGCCTTCAGGCCTAACAGGGTGCCTCTGGCCCGCGTAGTAGGGCGCCTGGAATGCCGGCAGGCGCCATTCCTTCTACAGGGGCGGCTAAAGAGAGCGGCCTGTAGTGGCCTAGGTGCCGTCCTCAAATGAGGTGCCGCCCGCAGGTTGGGTGCCGCGGGCCGCCCTCAGACCATACCAGGTACCGCCCTCAGACGAGGTGCCGCCCTTAGACGAGGTGTCACCCTTAGACCAGGTGCTGCCCTCTGGCCAGATGCCGCCCTCAGACAAGGTGTCACCCTCGGGTGAGATGCCGCTGGGCGAATTTTTGCAGGCTAGAGAGAACAGGAGCAGGGTGAATTTCGGCAGACCTCATGGGTGGAGACAGTGCTGATTTGGACAAGTCTGTGTGCGGGACAGGGCGGAGTTCCGCATGCCTGGGACTTCGGCAGACCGGGGAAAAGGGCAGGGTTGATTTTGTGAAGCCGGGTAACGGGGTTGGCGGATTTCGGCTTGCTCGAGTGCAAAATTGTATATTTGCTATCCACTTCTTTAACTGAGGTGTTGTGCTTTATCCCGAGCATTCCTCAGTTTTGCTCTATCCCATTCTTGAAGGGAAAAGACATGAATGCCTCTTCATTGCCATAATTTTGATTTGGGTGTGTCTTTTAATTTCGAAATTTGTGTTTTATTTGCTGACAAATCTTGGTCAATTTCACGAATTCCACGGTTCAAAAATATTCGAGAATATCATCAAGTGGAAAGAACAGTTCATTTAAGTTATCGATATATTGTTTAATTTATTTTCTTTAACTTCTTTGTTATTTTGTTATTTTATAATTTACCCCCTCCCGCTCAACAACACCTTTTGCTGACGGCGCCCTTCATGTGGGGGTTTGGCGCCCTCTTGAGTGTTTGCCCCCCTCCCTTGACAGATTTATAAATGCGCCACTGGCCCACGGGGCCTAGAAATAGGGATTAAGCCTTAATTAAGATAAGCTCGAGCTGAGAGATTTGCTTGATTAGGTTGTGGTGCGCACGTATCCCGATGGTCCCATGATAATCTCGCTGTTATGCATACAAATACAGGTTATCGACGCCTCCGAAAGCGTCCCGAATTAGCTGGATTGCGGGCTTCATGTACCGATGACCCAGCGCATGTGATTGACGGCCAGCGTTGTTGTGCTGCTGTCTGTGTAACCATACCTCCCGTGTTGAGTTGCTGTCTGTGTAACCATGCCTCCCGTGTTATGTTGCTGTCTGCGTAACCATACCTCCCGTGTTGTGTTGCTGTCTGTGTAACCATACCTCCCGTGTTGTGTTGCTGTATGTGTAACCATACCTCCCGTGTTGAGTTGCTGTCTGTGTAACCATACCTCCCGTTGTTGTGCTGCTGTCTGTGTAACCATACCTCCCGTGTTGAGTTGCTGTCTGTGTAACCATACCTCCCGTGTTGTGTTGCTGTCTGTGTAACCATACCTCCCGTGTTATGTTGCTGTCTGTGTAACCATACCTCCCGTGTTGTGTTGCTGTCTGTGTAACCATACCTCCCGTGTTGTGTTGCTGTCTGTGTAACCATACCTCCCGTGTTGAGTTGCTGTCTGTGTAACCATACCTCCCGTGTTGTGTTGCTGTCTGTGTAACCATATCTCCCGTGTAATGTTGCTGTCTGTGTAACCATACCTCCCGTGATGTGTTCTGTCTGTGCATGCTAATGTTGTATGTGTTGTTGTGTTTCAGGATAAGCTGCTACTGAAGCTGGATGAATCAGAAACGGAGCCGGCCAAGACACGAGATGAAGAGGTTAGTTCAGCACGATAACGTGTCCACTTGTGCTATTTCAAGTCTATTTTGCTATTATAAGTTACCTTCCAAATTTCACCTAAAAATGCGATCCAGAAAAACAACATTTAAAAAATGACCCTGTTTATCACGCTCACGCAAACGCCAATCCCACAGCATAGCTTTGGATCACATGAGTCATATTCCTGAACCATTTATAAAAACTGTGCTTAGAACTAAGGACATAATTATAAACTCATGTAATTTTATACAAATAACTAAGCTATTTAGCAGAATCAATATGTGTTTGCAATATCTAATTATACTCCGGGAAACCATTCACACTCACAAGTTATTCACCTCAAGAATTTTCCTGAATTTAGCCAACTTTTTACTAAAATACTGTCGCAGCCTATTACAATCGGCTGTTAAAGGACTTCCGTATCGACTGGCTGAGCTGTCGGTGACAGCACACCAATGGCTGTGTCGCAGTGTGTCTATCCCAATTCACCACAGACAGTCGGCAAAACAGCGAGGCACCTCACACAGGCACATATTCATATATGCTGATTGATACACACATCATTAGATTCACAACGTCCGCGGGCACATTAGTAGTCTAAGAGCACTCTCTGGGCATATAGCTAGTCTAAGAGCACCCTCTGGGCATATAGCTGGTCTAAGAACACACTCTGGGCATATAGCTAGTCTAAGAGCACCCTCTGGGCATATAGCTAGTCTAAGAGCACTCTCTGGGCATATGGCTAGTCTAAGAGCACCCTCTGGGCATATAGCTAGTCTAAGAGCACCCTCTGGACATATAGCTAGTCTAAGAGCACTCTCTGGGCATATAGCTAGTCTAAGAGCACCCTCTGGGCATATAGCTAGTCTAAGAGCACCCTCTGGGCATATAGCTAGTCTAAGAGCACCCTCTGGACATATAGCTAGTCTAAGAGCACTCTCTGGGCATATAGCTAGTCTAAGAGCACCCTCTGGGCATATAGCTAGTCTAAGAGCACCCTCTGGGCATATAGCTAGTCTAAGAGCACCCTCTGGGCATATAGCTAGTCTAAGAGCACCCTCTGGGCATATAGCTAGTCTAAGAGCACCCTCTGGTCATATAGCTAGTCTAAGAACATCCTCTGGGCATATAGCTAGTCTAAGAACACACTCTGGGCATATAGCTAGTCTAAGAGCACCCTCTGGGCATATAGCTAGTCTAAGAGCACCCTCTGGGCATATAGCTAGTCTAAGAGCACCCTCTGGGCATATAGCTAGTCTAAGAGCACCCTCTGGGCATATAGCTAGTCTAAGAACACCCTCTGGGCATATAGCTAGTCTAAGAACATCCTCTGGGCCTATAGCTAGTCTAAGAGCACCCTCTGGGCATATAGCTAGTCTAAGAGCACCCTCTGGGCATACAGCTAGTCTAAGAGCACCCTCTGGGCATATAGCTGGTCTAAGAACACACTCTGGGCATATAGCTAGTCTAAGAACACCCTCTGGGCATATAGCTAGTCTAAGAGCACCCTCTGGGCATATAGCTAGTCTAAGAGCACCCTCTGGGCATATAGCTAGTCTAAGAGCACCCTCTGGGCATATAGCTAGTCTAAGAGCACCCTCTGGGCATACAGCTAGTCTAAGAGCACCCTCTGGGCATATAGCTGGTCTAAGAACACACTCTGGGCATATAGCTAGTCTAAGAACACCCTCTGGGCATATAGCTAGTCTAAGAGCACCCTCTGGGCATATAGCTAGTCTAAGAGCACCCTCTGGGCATATAGCTAGTCTAAGAGCACCCTCTGGGCATATAGCTAGTCTAAGAGCACCCTCTGGGCATATAGCTAGTCTAAGAGCACCCTCTGGGCATATAGCTAGTCTAAGAGCACCCTCTGGGCATATAGCTAGTCTAAGAGCATCCTCTGGGCATATAGCTAGTCTAAGAGCACCCTCTGGGCATATAGCTAGTCTAAGAGCACCCTCTGGGCATATAGCTAGTCTAAGAGCACCCTCTGGGCATATAGCTAGTCTAAGAGCACCCTCTGGGCATATAGCTAGTCTAAGAGCACCCTCTGGGCATATAGCTAGTCTAAGAGCACCCTCTGGGCATATAGCTAGTCTAAGAGCACCCTCTGGGCATATATCTGGTCTAAGAACACACTCTGGGCATATAGCTAGTCTAAGAACACCCTCTGGGCATATAGCTAGTCTAAGAGCACCCTCTGGGCATATAGCTAGTCTAAGAGCACCCTCTGGGCATATAGCTAGTCTAAGAGCACCCTCTGGGCATATAGCTAGTCTAAGAGCACCCTCTGGGCATATAGCTAGTCTAAGAGCACCCTCTGGGCATATAGCTAGTCTAAGAGCACCCTCTGGGCATATAGCTAGTCTAAGAGCACCCTCTGGGCATATAGCTAGTCTAAGAGCACCCTCTGGGCATATAGCTAGTCTAAGAGCACCCTCTGGGCATATAGCTAGTCTAAGAGCACCATCTGGGCAAATTGCTAGTCTAAGAACACCCTCTGGGCATATCGCTGGTCGCGGAATCCTCCGTCAGGATGGTCCCCCAGCTGGGACAGAGTGGCGCTGCTCGCCACTTTAACACAAAATGGTCTAATTTACATAGAAATGGATCGCAATGAGGCAGTAAAAATTCCATCAATACGTGATGGTGTGTCCCTAAATGAACATAAAACTGAGGAGAATAATAATGTGCCCTCCCAGATGCTGAAAAATGCCGGTTCGAAAGAGCCTTAGGGTTGCAACTCGTGTAGCCTTTGGAGCATTGTCACGTAAAGTTCACAGGGACGGTGGGTGAATAGTCGAAATTAAAACATGCTAGGTACCTGGCTTGCAATGTTTAAACCAAGTCTGAAATTGTCAGGGTATTGAAATTAGCACACTAAGTAAACTATACAACCACTTGTGTCGCAATCTAACTGCCAAAAATGTTTAACACCGAAGGAAATCAACTCTATCATGGTATCAGTTCTCATCTCTTGCCATTCTGTCTCGTCCCCCCCTGCCGTACCATAGTCGGCGGCCGTACCATAGTCGGCGGCCGTACCATAGTCGGCGGCCGTAGTCACACGCCAGTGTTATCCCCACCGTGTCGTCGCCGACTCTGTGACGTCGAGCCGGGAGTGCTTGCTCAGCGCCGCCGGCGCCGATGGATCGGTCCTCTTCGGGCGGATATGGATATCCGGTCAGGGACCCATCGACACCGTCACCCCCCCCCCCCCCCTCATCCCCCCCCCCAGACGTTCCGGACACGGCGGGGCACGATCGGCGCTAGTAACATCTCCATAACGAGTGGCGAGCGGCCACTGAATGCCGCGCCGCCCGCCCGACGGGAGGGGGCGGGGAGTGAGCTACTGCTCTCATCAGGGGGGGGCCGGAGTGAGCTGCTGCTCTCATCAGGGGGAGGCGGAGTGAGCTGCTGCTCTCATCAGGGGGCGGCGGAGTGAGCTGCTGCCAGGCGGGGGGGGAGGGGAGAGGAGTGAGCTGCTGCTCTCATCAGGGGGGGGGGGCGGAGTGAGCTGCTGCCCGGCGGGGGGGGGGGAGGGGAGTGAGCTGCCCGGCGGGGGTGAGCTGCTGCTCTCATCAGGGGGTGGTGGAGTGAGCTGCTGCCCGGCGGGGGGGGGGGGGCGGAGTGAGCTGCTGCCCGGCGGGGGGGGGCGGAGTGAGCTGCTGCCCGGCGGGGGGGGGCGGAGTGAGCTGCTGCCCGGCGGGGGGGGGGGGGGCGGCGGAGTGAGCTGCTGCCCGGCGGGGGGGGCGGAGTGAGCTGCTGCCCGGCGGGGAGGGGGCGGAGTGAGCTGCTGCCCGGGGCGGAGTGAGCGCAGTCCGGGGGGATGGGGGATGTCCGGTGTCATTGATCTGTCCGTGGGGACGGGGGTGTTCGGGAGCAGAGTGAGCTGTCCTTGGGGACGGAGTGAGCTGTCCTTGGGGACAGAGTGAGCTTTCGCGGTTTACGTGTTTTTATACGACGGAAAACACTGCTCTGGCGGTTCGAGAATGGGGGGGGGGGACTAAAAGTTTGCTCCGCGCTTCATCAGCGAAAAGTTGTTGACCGGGGGAAAGGTAAAGTCGGGTCGTCAGCGCGAAAAGTTGTTGAGTGGATGGGAAGGGTCGGGTCCTCAAAGCGGAAGTCATTGACCGGAGGGGATTTTTCTTCTTCCTAATTATCACTTCTTACAGCCAATGCAGGAACACGCGGGGTGGGGGACATCCGTGTATTGAATGCCCGCCATGTTCTTGAGGAGGGCATTTGCCCCCAATACCCCCCACTCCCCTGGATCCGCCAGTGGTAAAAAAGAAACAGACAACCCCAATTTTACCTCTTCTGTCGCTTTCAAACATTTTTGTAGCTGAGTTCATGCTGAGTCGGGTCTTGACTAGTTGGAAATGCTAAAAAATTGTGGTGAGACCTCTACTCATAGCACCCATAAAATACACCGGATAGGTACCTAAGCATGGTGCAAAATGGGTGTCAGATTTAACATCGGTACCTGAAATTACTTGAGTCTGGATATGACCTGAGGCCAAAGTAGCCACCCCAAGCTATAGTAATTTAAAGTGACCTTGACAATGAAAAATGTTAACCTTACCTACACATTCACAAAGTGTGAATTTTATTTGGCTACATGTTTACAGGGAAAAGGAAAACAACGATACCCAAGTCCCAGTCACAATTCTTCAAATACTGTCGAAATGCGTTCCTGCACGCTAAATTGAGAGCTATAAACTTTGACGCCAAAACGCGAAGTTGTTGAACTTACATTGGTTGTAGGAATCGCTCCAGATCAGACTTGTCAATGATTCAATGTGAATCGACTACTTTTGATTGAATCATTCTTATTTCAAATGAATGACTCATGAATCGATTCACCTCATGCGCAAACCTGTTGTGAGTCACTGATTGAATCATTCATACAGAGAAAATAGGCTGATTGAATCATTCATTGCTCAAAGAATCGTTCTTTTTTGGTCGAACAGCATAAACTGTCCACAAAATATGCCAGCGGCCCAGCATTCATCTGTACCCTGTGGACAAACCAGGCACTTAAAGGAAATAGTTCACCTTCGGAAAATTTTCAGAACACGATTTTATAATATTTTTAATACAGTTTCTTTTTTCTTTTCCAAAATGGTCCTACATCGCGCCAATTGAGGACAGAAGGTCGTACATTATTAATGTTATGGTGTGCGTTATTGGTCTGCGCATGATCCATGCAGTACTGGCACTCTCAGACGGTACGGTATATCATATATGCCCCGCATTCCTTCGCCAAAAAGTCAAATATCTTCGGCTGGATAGTCTTTTCAGCCAAGAAAAGTTGCAGATAATGATTTCTCAACACGGGCTACAAAACTGCTATTTCAGTTCAAAATTACGTGTTGAAGGTGAACTATTTCCTTTAATGGCCAATTATATGAGCTCTGTGTCCTGAGCTACAGCCTGTAATTCATCTATGCGTAAAGAAAGCGAGGCTTTGTGTCCAACTCCAGTGGGCACAAAGCCACTGTTCAATCAGCCCTAACTAGGTGAATACCTTGGAACTGGTAGGGTTAGGGGTAGGTACCTAAATACTTAGAAAAGGTAACTAACTCATACTTTGGTTCATAAACCACACAGTACACACCTTTTTCACACGAAAAATTATCAAAAGGTACCCACCTTTTCATAATTTCTAGGTTATACCATATCAAAAACTAAATCATAAACAAACATTTGCATGACCTCCGCATGTCCCAAATATCACTGTCGCATCGGCGCCGCTTTATTCCATATCATGCTTTATAAAAAATAATACCTAATGCAAAATCAAAATACATGTTATATTCGCTTAAAAAATGAAACGTTAAGTCATTAATGCTTTTGGAACTTGGAATTTGCAATTATAATAAATATTATAAATATCTTTTTATAATCAAAATATACAACACGCGTGTCCAATTGGCTCACATTCACATTCACAATCAGAAATACATTCGCAGACTATTTGGATTGGCTTCAAAATTGGTACACACATAGATCACGATCTAGTGATCATTCTGATACAATCTTAGAGTCGCACATTTAAAATCAAAGGAGTTAGAGCAGGTCAGATGGGTTTAAGGTCAAACAGCGGACTATTCCGATTTGCATGAAAATTAGCGCACTGGTAGGACCTAACCCCCTTATCACGCTCATGAAATTTGAGTCGCACATTCAAAATCAAAGGATTTAGAGCAGGTCATATGTTTAAGGTCAAACAGCAGACTATTCTGATGTGCATGAAAATTGGCACACAAGTTGAGCATGACCTCTCTATCACGCTCATAAAATCTTAGAGTCGCACATTCAAAATCAAAGGAGTTCGACAAAGGAGTCGACACTTCCCTTTAATGTTGAGTGATTGAATCAAGATTGAATCATTCATTATGGTAATGTTGAGTGATTGAATCATGATTGAATCATTCATTATGGTAATGTTGAGTGATTGAATCATGATTGAATCATTCATTATGGTAATGTTGAGTGATTGAATCATGATTGAATCATTCATTATGGTCCGTGAATCACTGTGAATCGACTCATGACAAATATGAATCATTGACAAGTCTGCTCCAGATCGACAATAGCGTCAGACGCGCCACGCATATTTGGAAATGCCGAATACAAAGCCAAGACCCATCATACTTAGGGACAGTGGCATACCGAGTATCAGGTCATGCAGGTCATGACCTGGTCCTTTGGACCCGAGGCGCCCATGTAAAACTGGCGCCCCTCCGATCAGTCACGACGCTCCTCTGGCCTGTGACGGCGCCACTCCGGCCAGTGAGGACGCTCCCCCCGGCCAGTGACGGCACTCCTGCGGCCAGTGACGGCGCCCCCGGCCAGTGAGGGCGTCCCCCGCCATAGACGGCGCCTCTCCGTCCCGTGACAGCGCCCCTCCGGCCAGTGACGGCGCCCCCTCCGGCCAGAGAAGGCGCCCCTCCGACAAGTGACGGCGCCCCTCCGGCCAGTGACCACGCCCCTCCGGCGAGTGACAGCGCCTCTCCGGCTAGTGACGGCGCCCCTCCGGCGAGTGACGGCGCCCCTCCGGCCAGTGACTCTCCTTCCGTACAGTGCGGAAGGAGAGACCCCCTGCAAAATTTCGTCAATATTGGTGGCGCCCCTGTCGATAGGGTGGCGCCCCTCAAGGCAATGACCTGGTCCTTTGTGAATTTCTGCGTACGCTACTGCTTAGGGAGCCATAAGTCAGTCAACACTCAAGATATTGATTTGACATTTGGTTTGGGCATCGTCCATACTTGGCTCTCCAATATATATATTCCGTATTTTTTATATGATTTGATATTTTATATGATTTTATGAAAACGAAAAATTGGGAGAAGAAAAAACACAAAATCAGAATTTCCAAACATATTCAAAAACCGGAATATATATTGGATAACGAAGTATAGACAATACCCAAACCGAATTTCAAAGCAATATCTTTAGTTTTGGATGACTTATGGCTACTTAAATATGATATGGGTCTGGATTTTGTATTCGGCATTTCCAAATATGCACGTGCCACTTTCCCTCCTGCTACCAAAATGCTACAAAATAGAGGAAACACGAACGAAGGAAAAAATAACGACTTTTTTTTGTTCGCAAAATGTTATTTTTCGCAGTCAGTACCCATTTTTCATCTCCATTTTCAGCGTTTTTTTGGGGAGGCTAATTTCTATTGCCGTCCCCGTCGAGCGTGGGATGGGGGGGGTTTGCCCCTGCCACCCCTCCCCCTGAATTCGCCAGTGCACACATATCTACTTATATTCCTGTCCCTAGATGGCACTAGGAGTAAACGCCTGAAGTTATGCTGTACCGCATAGCTTGAAGCCAAGAACTTCGGCCTGCGCAATGTGAAAAGTCATTCTGTCATTCAAGTCATTCTGGTAACGAGTCATTCTGGCATTCAAATGGGGATGACCATACCCTTGAAGCTGAGAACCACTGACCGGAGGGAGTGAATGAGGCGGTGAGAATGGCGGGAAAGGTGAAGAGGCCATCCTATATCACAGTCAAGATAAGATCAGATCAGCTATATTTACAAATTACAACACATCCACGACTTTGGGAACCGTTAAGTGTAATGGTCACATTAGTTGTGCCTCTGACCATGACGGGTGTACCGATAACAATCATCTGGGGCTTCTTTTCGTTAACTTTCATACGATGATGGCAGAACCACTGGAATAGTGAGATGAGGGAGGGTGTCCTCCATCCGGGCTTCAATCTGAGGCAAATCGTCGGCTGGAACTCTATCATATCCCAGTTCAAAGACGCGTGCTGTAGTCCATTGCAGTACTGCTACTTTATTCCATGATGGAACTATGCCTGTGACTCTAAAAACGTGACGCACAGGTATGTTTCATAAATGTGTATAGTCCCCAAGTCTTGCAACGGTTTCACTGCCATTGAGGCGAACGTTGTCATGACTAGCATTGTTTGATCGTTAAATTGTGATGCATACGAAGCCAAACCTAAAATGTTTTCTAACAAAAATCACAAATTTAGGGCGAGTCTCACGTTGACTTTGTTTGGGGTGAGTCACCAGCAGACTTTGATTTATTTATAATCCACAATGGCATTATTCCGTACGAAGCAGGCCTTTGTCACATTCCATAGATACCGTTTCTGTCTTGAGTTTTGTTTTTGCTGCCGTTCTTTGTGAGACCTTTACCTATGTCGCAGTGCAAACACACTTTTGCCTTATGAAGCAACGAAATAATTTGTCAACTCTATGTTATACTCCTCCTTCAAATAAAAACCATGGGCGTCGGAGGCGGGGGGGGACAGGTCCCCCAACAACTTCAGATTTAAACATTAGCCGTTCCCCTCTCCTGAACAGACGCTCTGTCTTTAATTACAAGCGAGCAGACTTCGATGGTCTGCGCCGGAGTCTATCCCTGATCCCGTGGGGACTGCTGGACGGCATCGGCGTCGACGAGGCAGTAGACACCTTCTACACCCTACTGAACTCCGCCATCGCCGACCACGTCCCCACGGTGGTCCTTCGGCGCAGGGTGCCACCGTGGTTTGATAGTGCGGTACGCGCCGCTTTGCGCTTGAAGGAAGCAGCATATCGCCGCATGCGTCGAAACCCCGTTCAGGAGGCCAAGGCTGAGTTTATAGATAGAAGGAGAGCGTTCAAAACCTTGTCAAATGATAGATACTTTCAATATCTGCGCGGGCTGACTGAAGATTTTAAAACTAACCCGAAGCGATATTGGTCGTTTTTAAAAAGTGTCACTAACAAATCGTCTATTTCACCTGTACTCCGTGCATCCGATGGTAACACTGTTACTGACGATCGGGGCCGTGCTGAACTGCTTAGTGATGCCTTTGCCGCGAAATTTACTCAGCCGAATGCAACCGCTTTGCCTGAGGCGCCTGACTACGAAATAATTGACAGCCTGTCTCGCTTCAATGTGTCAGAAGCTGCTGTTCGAACTGCCTTGAAGTCAGTACCTGTTAACAAGGCCTGCGGCCCTGATAACATCAGCGCTCGCATTATTGTTGAATGTGCGGATGAGCTGGTGGTTCCAGTTACTAGGATATGTAACGCCTCCATTAGTTCGGGTGTCTTTCCGGAGAGGTGGAGGCAGGCAAGCATCATTCCTATATTCAAAAAGGGTGATAAGAAGAACCCATCAAATTATCGATCAGTATCCCTGCTTCCTCTCTTCGGAAAGATACTCGAGCGCCTAGTTTACGACCAGCTCTACCGCCATGTTTCACCGGCCCTGTGCAATGAGCAGCATGGTTTTATCCCTAGGCGTTCCTGTATTTCTAACCTCGCCGTTTATCTTCAGTCAGCGTGGGAAGCCATATCGGACGGATACCAGACGGACACTATATATACAGACTACTCGGCTGCTTTTCAAAGCGTGAATCATTCGCTTCTTATTCACAAACTAAAACATTCCTATAAGTTGGAGGAACTTGCCTTGAACTGGTTCGTCTCGTATCTGTCCGATAGGCGTCAGAGGGTCATCGTGAACGGCAAAACGTCCAAATGGACAAACGTACTCTCGGGCGTTCCGGAAGGATCTCTTTTGGCTCCGCTGCTGTTTTCACTATTCATAAATGATTTACCGCGCGAAGTCGATTGCGGCTGCCTTATGTACGCCGACGACGTTAAAATTTTCCGCAAAATTGTCTCACCATCTGACGGACTACTGCTGCAGCAGGATCTCGGTCGACTGACAGCCTGGTCCGTCAGATGGGGACTCACTCTAAATCCAAGTAAATGCAAGTCGTTCACTATCACCCTCAGGCGCGCGCCCGTCCAGACAGAGTATTTTATTAATGCCACGAAACTCGAGCACGTTGGAGAGATTCGCGACCTGGGTATCATTTTAGATACCAAGCTCACTTTCTCTTCTCATGTGAGCAATATTGTCAGCAGGGCAAACCGAAGCCTTGGACTACTTTTTCGATCCTTTCAAACAGGAGCAGGAAGGTCAAAATTCAGCAGGAATGCATTGATGTGCGCCTACTTCTCCAACGTTCGCTCGATTTTAGAATACGGTAGTGTGATCTGGACGGGAGCGGCCGATACCCACACAGTGCGGATTGATCGAGTGCAGCATAAATTCCTGATCTGGCTTTTATCAAACACAGCCTCCGGACATGCCATTTCCCTAGAATATAGTGATCTGCTGAATCACTTCCGGATACCGTCATTAGCCTCACGGCGAGTTCAGCACGATCTGCTGTTCATCAGGAATATTTTTAACTCCAGATTAGATTCTCACATCCTCCTGCGCAGTTTTTCTCTCCATGCACCCACTCGATCAATCCGCACACAAAGACTGTTTTATGAGCCCCGTCCGCGTGTCAACACCGTGAAACGGGGGTTATTCTATAGGGTACCTCAACTAGTCAACTTATTTTTACGTAACATTCCAGAGGCAGACTTCTTTGCTGACGCTTCTGGCACTTTTAAAGCTCATGTCTTGAAACACATTTCATCCTTTTAGTTGTTAGTATTGTGGTGTTTTTACAAACACTTTTAGCGTGTACCTTTATTAAATGCCATTGTCCTTTAACGCTTTTGCCGTATATATTTTTACTTCTTGTTTAAAGTTCTTATGAATTATTTATTGTGTATTTTACTGATGTTTGGAATGTTTGTTTGTCATATTTTATATTGTGTGTGTGCTGCCTGATGTCCCGTGACTTCACCTGTTAGTGGGGGCAACCCTGTTGGTGATTACTTGAATAAAAAAAAATAAAAAAAAATTAGACTTATGGGCGTTGCATGGAAATAATCGACTTAAAAATGCATACCCCTCCCCCTCCTCCCCCCCCCCCCCCCCCCCCTCAAACTTTCAGAAGGTGGCGACGCCCTTGATAAGAACCACTTATACTACTTATTGTACTTGAGTTCCGTGGCGATCACACCTGATGTCTGCTGACCACGTGTTTCCCTGCACTCCACCTCAACCGTGTCACGTGATTTCCTGCACTCAGTTCCAGGCGTATCACGTGTCTTCCTGAACTTCACCTCAGCCATGTCACGCGATTCCCTACACACCGCCTCAGCCGTGTCACGTGCTTGTCTGCCCTCCGCCTCAGCCGTGTCACGTACTCTCCTTTGTTCCGCAGTGTGTGGTGTGCATCAGCTCTAAGGCGACCATGCAGACGTTCCCCTGCGGACACTGCGTCGTCTGTCGCAAGTGCTTCATCAAGACCATCCAGATGACGGTGGCGCAGCGGGCATTGCCGCTCAGGTCAGTCACCTTCCTCGACCTCACGAGGAGTGCTGAGGAGGAGGAGAAGGTCCAGAATCCCTCTATGGTACCAGCACCCTCTATTGAGGACAATGTTCACAATATCAAAGACAATGCGCTTGCGTACAGGCCCAGGGGCGGCGGATTGCTGGGGGCAGAGTACCCAAAATTTCCCCAGTCGAAAATCCTGGGGGGGTAAAATGTTTATTTTGTCCCCCCCCCCAGATTCAGCAGGCTAAAATATGGGGGCAAAACGACCCTTTTGCCCCCAGTATTTTCGACTGGGGGGCATTTTGGGTACCCTGCCCCCCCCCCCCCCCCCCCACCACCACCAACCCGCCGTCCCTGTACAGGTCACAGGATGATCCGTAGCGTAGACTGATGTGTATTGCTGTTGAATGAACCTTTTGAAACCTGCTTACGACTTGGCCGGAATGGTTGACGGAAATATATTTAATCCGGCTTTTGTGAGGCTCAGCTGCGTCTCAGTACCAAGATAAACCTTCCGGGCTCCGAGGGCTTGCTGACCATCCCATATCTCCATTGATTTATCATGATCCACTCGATAAGCACCTGTCCATACAGTCGGCCAGGATGTCAGCCTGCCAACGTTGAGACTTCAGACTTAAAATGTAGCGAGCGATGGCACATATTGATCCGGGACCACGCGTGGCCGAACCCAGCAGCAATTTCGTCACAAATACGGGAAGCACCACTTTACCTGACTTGACCTAACATATTCCGACCTGATTTTAGACGTATGACGAACGTTTTTCGACTTGAGTCAATCTACCCTGGGATGGTCTCCTCAACCCGAAACAGATGAAGTGAGATCCCGGATGGTGTATCCAATGTAGAGCCCTTCATGGGACACATGTTCAGCCCCCATCCCGTTCCAGCCCATTCAGCCAGACCCAAACCCGTTCCAATCCGAATTAATAATTGATGGGGCTCCTATTCCCACCCGGTTCAGCATATTTCACTTTTTGTGATGCTAAAAAATTATATGGTCTGTCCCAAACCCGTTCCAACCCGTTACATTTCCAAAAATGGCCCCATTCCCACCCATTTCCATCCCGTTCCATGGGTTCCATGGGGATTCCCATTCCATGAAGGGCTCTAAATTCCAATGGGCTAAACTTTTATTCCGACCGCTGTCAAAACCAACTTTAATCACTGTGCATGAGAGTGAATTAATAAATCTGCCAGCTCTCTGCTCTGCCTCTGCCTGCCATGCGTCATAGAACGTCAACTCTGACAGTCATCAATTCAGCTATCCGCGTGTCAGAGCAAGTCACCGTGACGCCCGGAATGTTTTCCGCCTCACGGCTCCGATCTGGCCAGCATTGTGTCACGGGGCAGAGTGCAGCTGCATTTAATCATGGTGCAATTACATCTACCTAATTAATTACACCATGCTCTGCTGCCTGTGAAGTCACACGGCTCTGAGTGGCAGCTTCTGGTTGCCATGGTGACGGGCCCGGAGCAGCAGGGCATTTCCATCGCCTCGGATGACTAATGACTGCAATAAACTCGGCTCCAAACCGACACAATGGCAGCTATCCAGCCAGAGCTGCCTTTCCAGGAAGAATTGGATTGCAGCAGCATCATTTAATCAGGCTCAGCTCCTGAAGCAAACTTTTCATATTGAAATTAATCAAACTTGTTGAGATTTTAAGGAAATCAGTGCCTAAAATAATGGAATATATGAAGATATATGACATGCCGTATCGTAAAGGAAAATAGTTTAAACTTAAATGAGACCCTTTGTGACGTCATTTTGCAGGTGTGTGCTTTGTCGTGAGCGGGTGATCCGGCTAAAACAAACCTTCAATTGCTCATACGACATGCGGCTGCCGCTCTCGGTCTCCCAGTACTCGATGACTTCATCAGTGACGTCATCACCCGACTGGGACCTGCCGTCATCGTCCTCACTCTACTCAGTTTCATCTGGCTGTTCAGGTGAGGGGAGGTGGCACGTTGATGTCTCGGGCGTCCTTGCTTATTTTTAAATTCGCGGATTTATTTGGGAAACATCCTTACAATGAAATGCAATAGCTCAGGTTGTGTGCTTTTATTATTTTGAACAAATATGTTCATGGCCGGTTGATGATTTTCGGTGTGGTCAGAAATCGAAAAACATCCATTTTAACAATGAACCGGCTTCTTTAACCCGCGCCCCGCTCGGGGGAGGGGCGCAAAATCGCCCCCCCCCCCCTCCACGATTTTCTCAATAACTTGAAAACAACTATGGATAGATATCGACGAAAAAAAATGAAGTGCCTATGCTGCATCAATTCTACGTCTTCTCACAAAATTTTAATGAAATTTGTGTGGTACTTTGTGAGATAATGACTTTAGTGACGTCATGTCCTGCCATTTTTGGTGGAAAAACGATAAATGTTAGACAAATCGTAGAAAATCGAGTTTTAAAGAAATTTACAAATAAAAACGTGAATAGAAAGAAAATAACATTTTCTTAGAAATGGCTATCTCAGATTTCCGAAATTTTTAGTTGTTGACCCCTAAAATAAAAACAACGGATTTTTTTCGGGAAAAAATCAACAAAATCAACATTTTCAAAGATATACAAAACGGAATATATGTAGGAGAACCAGGTATGGACGATATACAAACCAAATTTCAAAGCAATATCTTTATTTTTGACTGATTTATGGCTCCTAAATATGAGTAACTCATGACGTCATTTTTTTTAGTTGCGTTTTTTGGCTTTTAGTGACCAGATACAGACAAATAAATGCCGCCACTGAGTTTCTGAGACAAAACTGGTCTATAAACACGCCTTTGTATTTAGATACATCAATTTAAAATGTTGACTTTATGCAGATACAGATACAGATAATGTATTCGGATCCTCCATTACATGGTTGTTATGGCATCCACCTCATTACATAATAGCACATGTATGTGAAACGCTATAGTATAAAACACGCACAATAAAACACAATGGTGGCAACATTAAAAGAGTGGCAGAATGCGCAATCACAAGACGGTCATTACTGCTACAGAGAGGCACATGCAGCTATTGTCCAGCCTTTGGCGGTAGGCCGTTCCATACGGGCGCGGCTCGGCACAGGAAGCTGCGCCTGGCGAACTCCGTCCGCACACGGGGCAGCTCAAGCTGGCCGCCATCAGTGGCTCGCGCGCGGCGATCGGACACTCGCTGGCGCAACAGTTCTGAGGCGCTGCAGGGGGAAGTGATGAGGTGGCGCATTGTGGCAATGTCGCGTTCGGTGACATGGCCTCCCGTAAGGATTTTGGACTGGGTGGGCATTTTGGCGAGGCGGGCTTATATTATGGGGAGGGGCACCGGCGGCTCCAGGGGGCCCCTTTAGCCATAAGGGGAGGGGGGGCAACATGTCTGTTGGTCCTCCCTTTTGCTCCAGTCTCATTTCATCGTGATACCCTACGGTTTGATTCAAATAGCAAAATAGTGCTGCAACCTTCCCAAATCTCAAATTTCGCTTTTGGCGGCGCAATTGTTATGTGGCTGTCAATTTCTTCTCAATATTAATACTTGTGACGTTTCAGGACAGTTAGGTGCATATTTTTCTTCTAGGCCTTACATTAGCAAAATCCTGCTTGAACACCTTGCAACTGGCGAAGATTGGCAGCGCCTCAAGCCGCTTGGAACATTTAGGGTTACCAAATAGCAGTAATCCATAAAATTAAAATATAAAATTAAAAAGTATAAGGGAGCTAAACCGGTCGTACCGGTCTATGATGTTCGTAGGCATTATTTTGCTCTGTTAAAAATGCAGTCAATGTCCTTTTTATATCAAATATGTGAATCAAATTAATTAATTACTAATTCAATTTAGGCAGAAGAATTGTTCGCACCGCTTCGAAAGGGCGAAAAAGAAAAAATGCACAACTCATTACTTGGCGTTAGTAACGACGCCCGTAAGTGGCATATTTCAATAACTGAGTATTTTTTCTTTTGTTGCCAATTTTCTAAGGCTTCTCGGCTTACTTCTGGGATTTGAGAGGCTTCTCTCTGGTTATAATGGAGTTTTGAGAGCATCCTTGCCAGGCACCCCTCTGCTCAGTTCTTCGTCTGTATCGTTGTGTCTGCTGCTGACCGGAGTTCCTGTGGCCCGCACACGAAGAAGTAGCTGCCTCCGAAGCAGGATCTAGCGACTGCACAGCACGGAAATGCGAAACTATCGCCAGTACCGCCGCAGCAATGATTCCGTGCTGAAACAGTTTACAAGCATGTAGGCAGACATTTGTGCAGGTCACTCAACCGGCCAAGTCACCCCGGGGCCGGGGCGACTTGGCTAGGGGGGGGGGGTCACTTGGCCGGGGGTTGGGATGGAGTAGGTAATCCCCACTGCGGGCGAGTCAGCTTCAACGACGAAGGACTTGAGCAGACCAGTGTATAGTCGCCCCCGCAGGAGAGCATTTTGTGAACACCGTCTTGAAGCGCGGCTGCCTGAGACGGTGCCGTCGTTCTTCTGTCGCCGAATAGACCGGACGAGGATGCCGGTATCGGCAGACACGAATTTCAGGAAGGCGATATTCCGCACCCGCTCCACCGCAGCCAGCAGTTGGTCACGTGTGTACGCGGCGCGATTGCCGCGCTTGACCAAAGTCAGATCCATGGGGGGGGGGGGGTGGAGCAACGGGGTCATGCCCCCCCAGGCTGCTGCAAGGGGGGTCAAACTATGACCCCCCCCCCCCCAGACGTGAAGTCTCCCCGGTCTTTTCGCTGAACGCCTGACGGCCTGCTTCTTCCCCCCCTTCCCTTGGAAATACGCCACTGGATCCCCCCCCCCCAAAAAAAAGACGTAATCATTTTTACAAAACGAAGACTTGGCCGCCCAGCCAATTCACCCCGAGCGCACCGGCCACGTCGCCCCGGAACGGTTTTTGAATCAAAACAGTCTGCACACTCGCCAAAGTTATCGCTAAAACTAACAAATCGGTCACACAGTTGCTTGAATTGCTAATACATCGCACCATATTGTCGGAATTTTGATGTGACCCAAAAGCTAGACACCATACAAAGTCTCGTACGGAAGCAAAAGTTACGCTTTTGGGTGAAAATTCTCGTTCCATCAGTTTTGAAGAAAACCATAGGAGCAGGCATGATGTTGTTTTTGCTCCGGTTACTCCCAACGCCGAGGGATGGTGACAGGTTAAAATGCATTCCTTCAGGGTTGCCAGAGAGCGTAAACATGCGGGCGGCCAAGTCGCCCCGGCGGCCAAGTGATCCTGGTCTTCTCTACATATAGCAGCGACTGTGCTGATCTGAGTAACAGCTACCCAGATCATAATGAATTACTAGAATAATGACTCGAATCCGTAGGTTTTCTCTGTGATGGACTCCGATTTGGCGTGGCTTGGTTAGTCTTTCCATGCGCATCCAAATGGAAAATGTTTACAAACCGGATTTGTGTTTACTACCGATGCCAGAATAGTTATTTTGTTTCTTGTTGGTCACCGATAGGGGACGAGAGACTACGGATGCCCGTAATTTCATAGTTTACAACTGGGTGGGCAAATTGTCGCCACTGGGTGGGCATTTCGGTGCACTGGGTGGGCATTTGCCCACTTAGTTACTTACTTACGGGAGGCCCAGTTCGGTGGGCATTTCCTCAACACTAGGCCACCCCAGCTTCCGTAATGACGGAGTGACATGGTCGCGCCGGCCGAGTCCGGCCACGATGCGGACACCGAAGTGAATCGCCTTTTGGACACGTAGCTTCTGTGCTGCGGTACAGTTGCCCACACCGTTATACAATAACATATGTGGGGGAGACGAGAGCCTTTATCAACAGCCGCCTGATGCATTTCGGCAGCTTATGTCGGATTCGCGCCAGACCCACCAGCACACAGTAGCAACGCTGAACTACAGACGCGATGTGGCTGTTCCATGTTAGGTGTGAGTCGATGACGACACCAAGCACCTTGACGCTATGTGAGGGCGAAATTTTGTAATTGCCGAAATGATCAGAGAAGTCGATGATGACGTTTTGACGGCGAGAGCTCGGGAGGATCATCTCCGTTTTGGCCGGATTAATTTTTAGACGGTTTAGTGTGAACCACTTCATAGCTATGTCTAGAGAGCATACATCACGATCCTCCCATATGGGAGGTGCTGCGGCAAATCGTTGGTGAAGAATAAAAACAGTACAGGCCTTAAGATGGACCCTTGGACCACCCCGTGAGTCACGTCCAGCGCGCTAGAACCACCCCGCTCGATCTGGGTACGCCCCTGCAGCCAGGCTGATAACCATTCGCGTTGAACACCATACCATTCCAACTTGTCCAGGAGACGGCCGTGCTCGACGCTGTCAAAGGCCTTAGACGTGTCAGCAGTGACGAGTGACGTCATCACGCCTCTGTCAATGTTGTCTGTTGCGTAAGTGATAGCGCCGAGCAGGTCCGCCTCCGTGGACAGTCCCGGCCGGAAACCGTACTGCTGAAGGCACAGTACATGGTGGGTCCAATTGGGTACAGACCACACGCTCACATAACTTCGCCACCCCGGGAAGGACTGAAATTGGGCGGTAGTTATTAGGGTCCGTAGTGTTACCCTTTTTATGGAGAGCGGTAATGGTAGCAGCCTTCCACTGGTCGGGCAAGTCACAATTAATGATGCTGGAATTTACGAGCCTCAGAAAGTGCGGGCCCACCACTGTAAAAGTTGTTATCAGCATCTGGACGGTTATACCGTCAGGACCACAGGCGCGGAACGTATTTGTATTTCACTTTAAAAGACACATCCGCTACCAAAACGGCTATTCTGTGTCTCGTGTCAAGTTGTTCCTAAATACGCAGGAATATATGTAAACATGCATGCAATACATTCACATCATATCAGCACTCAATCTGCGAGATCATACACACAACACATCGTAGCATGCAGGAGAGCTCAATCGGCGCGTTCCCGTTCCCATAGGTATTCCTTCAGGTCGCGTTTAAATGCCGGGCAGCTAAGGCAGCGCAGATCAGACGGCAGCTCGTTGAAGTCCGACACAGCGGTGAACAAGAAGCGCCGCCGTCCGCTCTCCGATCGAATGGCGGGCGTCAGGAGTCTGTTACTTTGTCGGGTGTCCCTTCCATGCACACTCTGCCTAGTAACTAAATATCTGGCTGTGGCTCAGAGGTGCTGTGGCTCAGAGGTTACCAGCATCTTTCTCACTAGTACCAGGTAGTGATACATATACATGCTGTCTGCAGTGAGCCAACCCAGGTCGTCAATAACATCGCTGACATGATCGTACTTCCTACGACCGGAGACTACTCGGGCAGCGAACCTAACCAGCTTCTGAAGTCGCCCGCGCTGAGTCACATTACTCGCCCCATATACAGACAGACAGTATCGTAACACGGATAATACCAGTCCCTGAACCAGTGTTATCAGAACCGATTGGGGGAGACTGTGCCTGCTGTGGCTCAGTCCGCACAGAGAGCCAGTACACCGCCGCACTACGTCGTCCGTGTGAGTGACAAAACTCATGTCGCTGTCGAACCAGACACCTAAGTTTTTAACGGAGCTGGAGCAGGTAATCGTGGATCCGGAGAAGGTAATGCTGATCGGGGGGAGGCGCCGATCCCCCCGATCAGCATTACCTTCGTACATTACATTATTACGTACCCATGCGCTTCAGCGCTGCCGAGAGTTCCGGTAAGGTGGCGGGACGCAGCGTGAACGACCCGGCACACACACGGGGCGGGCGGGGTGACAGCGACTCTCCAGCGTCGCTCTCCGCCAGTGCGTGCGCCACGTCGGAGCCGACTGATAAGAAGAAGCGATTCAGTCGGTCTGGCCACTCAGGATCCGCCGGCGCTGCACTGGTTGTCCTCGGCTGCGCCTTCCGAGATGAGACCAAGAACTGCCTGATGTGCTTCCAGGTCTTCAGACGAGAGAACCTGTCTGTAGACGCGTAGTAAGAGGTGCACGCGCGGTTGATGGCCACCTTCACGGCGTTCCAGCTTTCCCGAAACTCCCTCTCGATGACATCGCACGGGATGAGGTCCTTGTCAGCGCGTGCCCGGTTCCGAGCTGCCATGACCTCCCGTACCGTGTCGTCATCAAGCCATGGACACGGTCTTTGTTTCACTTTGATGGTTCGCATCGGCATGTGTTGATTAATGCTTGTATCCCATACAGTGAGGAAGCTGTTCCACATGTCGTTGATGGAGTCAGCTGCTTCGTAGACCTGTGTCCAGTCGGCTTGGAGGAGGTCGAGACAGAGGGCGTCCTTGTTGACGTGCCGCGTGGACTGCACGGTGACGATGTCGGGACTGCGACGTGTCTCGACATCGGTGACGGCCACAGTGATGAGATCGTGGTCGCTGATGTTGCACGGCGTCACTCGGGCGGCTGATGTCAGGTCTGGCGGTTTGTTGTCAGGTGGTCGATCAGCGTAGGGCTCGAACCAGGACGGGTCGGCTCCGTGATCAGCTGACTTAACGACAAGTCGCTAAGCTGCTACGCGTACGACGATACACCTGGTTTTTCAGGATGAAGGAGGTCGAAGTTGAAGTCTCCGAGCACGTACGTTGGCCGGCCATGCGCCAGAACGTGTGTTAGCTGATGGCGGAGGTCGTCGATCGCTGGAGCGGACGGACCAGATGGAGGGCGGTACACTGCGCCGACGATGATGGTAGATCGGCCGATTATCTGTAGCCAGAGCGCCTCGAGTGTCGAGCTGACAGCGAGCACCCGCAGCCGCTCGACCCTCAGTACGCTGCGATGAACGATGGCGACTCCGCCACCCGTCCTCCTCGTCCGTCGATCGCGACGACTGATGGCGTAGCCTGGGAACACCAGCATACTGCTGTCGATCGCATCGGTCAGCCATGTCTCGCTGAGACAGAGCACGTCCAGCTGTTCCCGCAGCAGCAGCTGGCTGACCTCATCCAGGTGCGCCGTCAGAGAGCGAACGTTATGGTGGCCAATCCTCAGCACACAGGACGAGACAGCAGCAGCACGGATTTCAGCCTGTCGCGTCTGTCGGATCGTCAGGCGGAGTGGTTGTAGAAGATGTCGATCTTGTTCTGGTGGTGTTGCGGGTGCCGCTTCAGAGACCGGTGGAGCGAAAAGGTCGCGGTCAGCGTCCGGAGCCGGCTCCGCGGCGGCACAGCGAGACAGTAGTGTTGCGAGGCTGAAGTAGATGGCGCTGCCGCTCGATGAGCGAGACCCGGACAGGTCACGGTTCGGCCGCAGCGACCGTTCGCCCCTGCGTCAACTGCGCAGGCGGCGTCAGGCAACGCGCAGACGGAGGCGCATCTCGCATCGACGCAGCCGCGAACCGTCGCGGCCTCCGCGGTGTCGCCGGAACTGCGACCAGACCGCGACCTGACCTTGACCTGAACTTCACCTAGGGGCAACTATATGGGGCCAGGTTGTGAAACTGGCTACTACTATCGAATTATATATGTAAAATAACCAATAAAACATGTGTCGCATGACTTTCGTAGACCTCTTGCCAATACTGACCTTATGTGACTTGACATTGACCAGGTGTGGACTTCGCTTACAATTTCACTTTCGCTTATGCTTTAGATGCGTCCCATCGAGAGCTTTCAATTGCCACCTTGCGCGTCTCGCTGCGGTTATTGGTTCGGAAGATAGCGAGGGGGCAGAATATGTCCCCTCAGCGGACATATTCTGCCCCCTCTGTGTTCGGCTAGCTGAATACCCCAGCGGCGCGCGGGTAAAGGTTGGTGTCTAATCTAAGACTTCGTGGCTGGCTTTTGGCGCAATACCAGCCAGTTCTTACATTCAGACCAACGTGGAAAATCCCATTGCCTTAACCCTCGCCCGTGCAGCGTCCGATCAGTGCGTGACCGTCAGGGGGGGGGGGGGGTACAACCCCCTAGCGTTTCCCCCTAATTGGGCTAGAGCTTCGATTTAAAAACGAGCTGTTGCTTGTCACGAGAGGAAGCCATGGATACCCGATGTTAAGGTCCTAGGTCATTAAGTGACCTCTGAGGTCATGTCAATGACCCAAAATTCAACAAAATTGTAAATGCGTATACATTTAATTTAATCGAGCTAGAATCGCGAATGAGCATATAATTATGTTAAATGGGTGCCAAATTTGAAATCAGCGTCACAAAATGTCCTATAAACTGCCAAATTCCAAAAAGGTCATGTCAGGTCATGTCAGGTCATTTGAAGTCAGTGACCTCGGTTGACCTGTGGAGGCGCATGACCCCAGTGGAACATATAATTATGTAAATTGGATTCCATATTTGAAATCAGCGTCACAAAATGTCCTAGAAACTGCCAGAAGCGAAAAAAGTAATATCAGGTCATCGGAGGTCAGTGACCTCGGTTGACCTTTGAAAAGGTCAATCGAGGTTACAATCTCAAGGTAAACCATACCTGTCATCTGGAAACACCTGTGCTCCTGAACAACAAACACTATGAAACTGCACAAGTTACAAAGA
This sequence comes from Chirona hameri, assembly GCA_036785665.1. Taxonomy (NCBI): domain Eukaryota; kingdom Metazoa; phylum Arthropoda; class Thecostraca; order Balanomorpha; family Balanidae; genus Chirona; species Chirona hameri. Next base: position 23,164 of record JAXIVJ010009423.1, on the reverse strand, counting down.
TCAATACTACGTACGCCTCTTGCGCCTGACATGACCTTGAGAAACAGGTCAAAGGTGACGGGTCATGTGACCTAAGCTTACAAAAAAAAATCAGAATATGTGTCGAATTGTTCACAAGTAGGGTACTGAAAGTTTTATCGCAATCGGTTGATATTTACGCGAGTTATCCCCGAAAAACCGAGGGGGTGGCATCCCCCCCCCCCTGCACTGGCGAGGGTTAACAAACGTCTGACCTTAAATCAAGGCACTTCACCATTCCGAATATAGTCCAACTATTCCCACATCTTTAGAAACTTCCCGTTTCTTCAGTGAGCCCTCCCCTGGGGACTTTTCCATTGAGTGCGGCTATATCGTCCGAGTGTGTGCTGGACATTCTGTCTCCATCTGCCTGAGTCAGGACGGGGCGGAGATTGTGCCCGTGTCCGGTGCTTCGTCTGCTGACAGAACAGCCGCTGATGACTGCTACTCTGTGCTCTGTGTAGGCCCTGGGCCGGCACACAGTCAGTTATATAAAGAACAGCCGCTGATGACTGCTGATCTGTGCTCTGTGTGGGCCCTGGGCCGGCCCACAGTCGGTTATATATATATATATATATATATATATATATATATATATATATATATATATATATATATATATATATATATATATATATATATATATATATAGAACAGCCGCTGATGACTGCTGCTCTGTGCTCTGTGTGGGCCCTGGGCCGGCCCACAGTCGGTTATATATATATAGAACAGCCGCTGATGACTGCTGCTCTGTGCTCCGTGTGGGCCCTGGGCCGGTACACAGTCGGTTATATAAAGAACTGCCACTGATGACTGCTGCTCTGTGCTCTGTGTGGGCCCTGGGACGGCCCACAGTCAGCTCTATCGACACCGAGCAAGAGTGACAAGAGAGCGAGATGGTCCCCGGGCAAGAAAGCGAGGATCCACTAGTGCCAGGCGTGTGTGCTCCGCCGCTGAGAGGACACACAGTAGCTGTGTCAGTCAAGATCCAAACATCTTATCGATGATGATCTAACACGATGACAAGTACAGCCCTTCATGGAATGAAAATCCCATTTTGGAATGGGAATAAGATGAAAATGCGTGGAAATGGGTGACATTTTCGGGAAACCAATGGAGCGTGGTTGGTTATAGGAGTCCCATGGAGGCCTCAGGCCACGGTCCTGGGATTGATTTGGAGCTGGGGGTCGAGTGAATAATTCTAGCTAAAAATAAACATAAAGAGTCGAAAATTCAACCAGAAAACATATGTACTCGGCTGTATCAATACCCAATTACCCGCTCACCAGAATAAGTTATTACCTATGTCAATTCTTACCTGTCTTTCTCTCCACAGGCTGTCCCTATCATTACATCCATAAGCCAGTATCAGGGTTCCAATTATCCAATATTTTGTATAATAAGGAGTAGAAAATTAACAGTAAAAGTCCGGAAAGAGTGGAAAATAGCATCCATAGGGTGTCGTTTTCCACCCAAATTTCCCAGGTTGATGCTAGGATACTGACTCAAGCCATTCTTATGCATAAGCACAATCTACATATTATGCAATCATTTGTATCACAGTGCATCGGATTAAATGTCAATTTCTCCAGCTTCTACTATCTATCAAACAATGCAATATCAGCGTGAAACATAGAATACCATTTTCCAAAATCAAGTAGGTATAAATGAGGCACTCATTCGTCCTAAACTTGGAGCACGATGGGTGTGGATCTGGAAAAACGGAATGGGACGGTATGGATGCAAATGTTTGTTCCATGATGAACCCTCCCTAGTGACAAGACATGACAAGGCAGCGGGCACTGTGAAGGGTTCAAAGCGATGGTATTTACATACATGCCATGACTAGTCTACACTGGATTAACCCTATTTGTAACAGGAGGGCGGATTCCGCCCCCCCCCCCCCCCCTCATGTTTTTCGCAGATATCTCCAGAACGGCTGAGAGCAGGCCCATGAAATTTTGGTACTTTTCATAGAATTGAACTCCGCATTTGGAGTCAAAATTTTGAGTTCTTAACTTGAACAGAGGCGGTTTCAGGGCACAGTTTTGGGTGGGTTCGGAGGCGACATTTGGCGAAAATACGGAAATGCGATCTTCACGGTTTCTTCCTAACTGCATCAAGTATGAAGGAATTACATCGGCTTACCGTGATTGCAACAAGTGCAAATTAGATGATGTTAATGAAATATCATACAAAATTGCATGGCAGAGGCGGTTTCAGGGGCTTGAAAAGGGGGGGGGGGGGTTTCCAGGAAGTATTCAATGCTTGGCGGGAAGCCAATAGAGCAATGTAGGGGGCATTTATAGCTATCAAGATGTAAAAGATAGCTTCTGCTTCCATTATTTACATAATGTATTACATATAGAGTTTCAGGGGCGTGTTCAGGAACATGAAAAGGGGGGTGACTGGCATGGTGATGACGATATGCCAGCGATAACGGCGCAATATACGTTTAGCTTATAATAATATATGCACATATGAGGCCAGAGAAGGGAATAAAGTCATTTTTTGCAGAGGCGCGCTCAGGAATGGAATAAAGGGGTCATATAATTGCAAGGAAACTAAGAGGCATGGACGTACAATGACATAACATATTGCAGTTTTCGGATGAAACACGCAACACAGGCTACTCTACGAACGATTATAAGATAATAGGCGAGTCCAGGTAGGGTAAAAAGGGGGGTAAGCAATGTTAATTGAAGTTGTAGGTGAAATAGTCACTGTTGACTAGTTAGTATCATAATAGCGGATAATATACTTATCAAAAGGTCTTGCGCCGCCCTAGTTTGGATCCTGGATACGCCTATGATGAAGTACAACATGCAAAAAGGAACTATCTATGATCAGTAACATATTTATAGTGCTGGGTAGCAACTTGTCTGCGGTTAATATTTTTCCCAAATTTACCCCCCTTTTTCACTAACCTGGTACCGCCTATGGCAAAAATATGATTTATAACTGTTTTTTATAATGTCTCAATCACATACCATTTCATTTATCAAAAAAACAACATAAAAAATGGCTATATTACGCATTTACTTCACCCCCATATTGAGTGACCTGCACACGCCTATGATTTTTGAATTTTCAAACGTCACCGCCATATATCAATTTCCGATTCAATCTCTATCGATTCCTATTAGTTGTGTTAAAATCGGTCTATAAACATGAAAGCTATGTTGGATCAAAAATACCACTAAAATTTGTAGTTTTTGCCCCCCTGTTGCCCCCCTATCCCAAATTTATATTTTTATTATTATTTATAAATGTAGATCATGTTGAGGGGAACCAAACACCGTTTCATTTTTGAAACTCGGACGGGTAGATCTTGAGATCTCCGGGGGGGGGGGGGCGGAATCCGCCCCCCCCCCCCCCCTGTTACAAATAGGGGTAGCCAGGAGCCTGTTACAAATAGGGTTAATCTAGTGCTCTGGTAGGGATCAAGCTAACAATGTCTGACTGACGCCTGACGTTACTAGACGGGCCACGTTGTAATTTAGGATACAAAGTAGTTCAGTTAGGTAAAACAATAACATAGGCATGCTTAAACCGTGCACTGTGAGGACACCGATATTCATTCATAGCTTAATACACAGGCGAATTATTCATCCATGCCCTCTAAATACGAAGGCTACCACTTAGGCGTCATTCTACACCCACATGCTATAAAGCTATAACGTTCATTCTACTGCCCGAGGGAGTCGTGCGACTGATATGTTTTAATTCCCATTGCAGCCTTTGAGTTGCGCCTGTCTGTGTCTGTGGTTGACTGTTTCCGACGTGTCTGCAGTTGTGTCGGCCGACAGTCAGGCCAGCCGCCTCAGCAAGTCTTCCCTCCGCTCCGGCGCCTCGGCCAAGAAGCGCGTCACATTCGCCGCATCGCCGCTGCTGAAAATTCCGGCGCAGGCCGCACGGTCGACACCGGTGAGTCCCTCATATATGAGACAGCATAGTATAGTGAGTTTAATATAGACAGAGGGGAGAAAGACGTGGACAACAGGTAAATAATGAATGCGGCAATGGGTCCTAATAGAAGCACACTAGTGCTAACCCGTCCGCTCCGCTGGGCGATTACAGATGTCAAGTGGTGGTGCAAGCCAGGGATAGGCAATTAGGGATTGATAACCCGTACTACCCGTGACACCTGTCGTACCTATAATACGTTTTTGTACCCATCATACACCCAAGGTACCCGTCAAAAACCTACGGTGCCCGACATACACCCGTAGTACCCGTTGTGTCCCTGTGGAACACGTGATAAACCCGTTATAGCCGGCACTCACCCATTATACCCGTGGAACACCTATGGTACCCGTTATACACCCGTTAAACCCGTGAAAACTCCACCCCGGCTTAGCGTATATGGTCATTGATATATGCCGTACCGTATGTCGATGACCTTCGTTTCGCAGTGATTCCGTGGTTGCTTCTCATTGGTTGTGGCACTGTAGTATCCGTGGTCGGATCTGATTGGCTTTCGACTGGAGTGAAGCGATGTAAAACTCGTATCCGTAAACTGTTTTGGTTTACGGTAAAATATTTCTTAACACCTCCTTCTATGTTAGTTACAGCACAAACCTTCGCCCAAAACTGCACAACCTAAAACTGTCTGTAACTATCGTATCAAATGCGTCGGAAATGTACGAATTATACACCACTCGGTAGTATCCGTAAACTCGTTTGAAAACCTTAAAATCACGTGCATCTCGTGCTTATTTCAATGTGGTACTGCAATGTAGAACTGCCGCTTTACTGTGTTAAATTCGTTCCGGAGAGACAGACAAACAGACGCTTATCAAATAGTAATATATATATATATTACTATCAACAAGCTTAGGGAGACAACATATTGCAGTGAGGGATTGCAATTTTATAGCAGACATCTGAAAGTGGGGATTATGGTGCGAGACTGCAAACAAATGTGTAATTCCAGCACAGCATCGAACAACTATAGCAGGACAGGTCGAGTTTGGCATTATGAAGGAATTCGAGCCGGTCTCTAGGCTGGCGTGAGGTGGTGGACTTTGCCAGCAGACGCGGGTAAATTCACTATCAGACGGGTACAAATATTGCATCAGAAAACGTCTTGGTCGTCTACGACCCAAATTAATACACCAACATTTCCTGGTCCAGTCGGCATGTAGCTCGAAACGAGTCCACTTCCAAGTAATGTCCCGCCTCTCTCAGTCCATACCGTGCCAGCGAGTAAATGCAGCGAAACAGGAAGCGCCGTGAACGTCCACTAATGTCGGCCAATTCCGCTGGAAACTGGCCCCCGGGAGGCATCCTCGCTGCTTCGTTTGTCCGCAATCTGGCGGCAGGCGAGGCAGTCCGTTCCGAAGCCGTGCTGGCCGCTGATTGGCTGGCTGCATCGGGCCGCCGTCTGCCCGGCCGGCCAACCTGACATTTGGCGGCGCGGAGTGTGTGCGTGCTGCGTGCTGTCTGATGGCTGCACTGCTCGGAATCCAGCTGTCAGCTCTCCTCTCCCAACACGGCCTTTACTGTGCATTGTCTCCCTGCTCTGACTGTTGTAGCTGTAGGCAGTCTGTAAGCAGTCTGTAGGCAGTCTGTAGGCAGTCTGTAGGCAGTATGTAGGCAGTCTGTAGGCCGTCTGTAGGCAGTCTGTAGGCCGTCTGTAGGCCGTCTGTAGGCAGTCTGTAGGCAGTCTGTAGGCAGTCTGTAGGCAGTCTGTAGGCAGTCTGTAGGCAGTCTGTAGGCAGTCTGTGTGCAGTATGTAGGCAGTTTGTAGGCAGTCTGTAGGCATTCTGTAGGCAGTCTGTAGGAAGTATGTAGGCAGTCTGTAGGCAGTCTGTAGGCAGTATGTAGGCCGTCTGTAGGCAGTCTGTAGGAAGTATAGGCAGTATGTAGGCAGTCTGTAGGAAGTCTGTAGGCAGTCTGTAGGCAGTCTGTAGGCAGTATGTAGGCAGTCTGTAGGCAGTCTGTAGGCAGTCTGTAGGCAGTCTGTAGGCAGTCTGTAGGCAGTCTGTAGGCAGTATGTATGCCGTCTGTAGGCAGTCTGCGTGCAGTATGTAGGCCGTCTGTAGGCAGTCTGTAGGCCGTATGTAGGCAGTCTGTAGGCAGTCTGTAGGCAGTCTGTAGCCCGTCTGTAGGCAGTCTGTATGCCGTCTGTGGGCCGTCTGTAGGCAGTCTGTAGGCAGTCTGTAGGCAGTTTGTAGGCCGTCTGTAGCCCGTCTGTGGGCAGTCTGTAGGCAGTCTGTAGGCAGTCTGTAGGCAGTCTGTAGGCAGTCTGTAGGCAGTCTGTAGGCAGTCTGTAGGCAGTATGTAGGCAGTCTGTTGGCAGTATGTGTGCAGTCTGTAGGCAGTCAGTAGGCAGTCTGTGTGCAGTCTGTAGGCAGTCTGTAGGCAGTCTGTGTGCAGTATGTAGACAGTCTGTAGGCCGTCTGTAGCCGGTCTGTAGGCAGTCTGTAGGCAGTCTGTAGGCAGTATGTAGGCAGTCGGTGTGCAGTCTGTAGGCAGTCTGTAGGCAGTCTGTAGGTAGTATGTGGGCCGTCTTTAGGCAGTCTGTAGGCAGTATGTGTGCAGTCTGTAGGCAGTCTGTGTTCAGTCTGTAGGCAGTCTGTAGGCAGTCTGTGTGCAGTATGTAGGCAGTCTGTAGGCCGTCTGTAGCCCGTCTGTAGGCAGTCTGTAGGCAGTCTGTAGGCAGCCTGTAGGCAGTCGGTGTGCAGTCTGTAGGCAGTCTGTAGGCAGTCTGTAGGCAGTCTGTAGGCAGTATGTAGGCCGTCTTTAGGCAGTCTGTAGGCAGTCTGTAGGCAGTCTGTAGGCAGTCTGTAGGCAGTATGTAGGCCGTCTTTAGGCAGTCTGTAGGCAGTCTGTAGGCCGTCTGTAGGCAGTCTGTAGGAAGTATAGGCAGTCTGTAGGCAGTCTGTAGGCAGTCTGTAGGCAGTCTGTAGGCAGTCTGTAGGCAGTCTGTAGGCAGTTTGTAGGCAGTCTGTAGGCAGTCTGTAGGCAGTCTGTAGGCAGTCTGTAGGCAGTCTGTAGGCAGTATGTATGCCGTCTGTAGGCAGTCTGCGTGCAGTATGTAGGCCGTCTGTAGGCAGTCTGTAGGCCGTATGTAGGCAGTCTGTAGACAGTCTGTAGGCAGTCTGTAGCCCGTCTGTAGGCAGTCTGTATGCCGTCTGTAGGCCGTCTGTAGGCAGTCTGTAGGCAGTCTGTAGGCAGTTTGTAGGCCGTCTATAGCCCGTCTGTAGGCAGTATGTAGGCAGTCTGTAGGCAGTCTGTAGGCAGTCTGTAGGCAGTATGTGTGCAGTCTGTAGGCAGTCAGTAGGCAATCTGTGTGCAGTCTGTAGGCAGTCTGTAGGAAGTCTGTGTGCAGTATGTAGACAGTCTGTAGGCCGTATGTAGCCGGTCTGTAGGCAGTCTGTAGGCAGTCTGTAGGCAGTATGTAGGCAGTCGGTGTGCAGTCTGTAGGCAGTCTGCAGGCAGTCTGTAGGCAGTATGTAGGCCGTCTTTAGGCAGTCTGTAGGCAGTATGTGTGCAGTCTGTAGGCAGTCTGTGTTCAGTCTGTAGGCAGTCTGTAGGCAGTCTGTGTGCAGTATGTAGGCAGTCTGTAGGCCGTCTGTAGCCCGTATGTAGGCAGTATGTAGGCAGTCTGTAGGCAGTCTGTAGGCAGTCTGTAGGCAGTCGGTGTGCAGTCTGTAGGCAGTCTGTAGGCAGTCTGTAGGCAGTCTGTAGGCAGTCTGTAGGCAGTCTGTAGGCAGTCTGTAGGCAGTCTGTAGGCAGTCTGTAGGCAGTCTGTAGGCAGTATGTAGGCCGTCTTTAGGCAGTCTGTAGGCAGTCTGTAGGCAGTCTGTAGGCAGTCTGTAGGCAGTCTGTTTGCAGTCTTGCGCAGTTTGTGACTGTACAAGCTGTGTGCAGTCTGGTATTCAGATAGACATCGCTGACGCCTGCTCAGCCCCAAACCCTGCGCCCACGCTGCATAACCCGACTGAGTCACTCAGTTCGTGACTAGACTATTGATCCCACACCCCTCCACAGAATATGCGTTACTGATGTCTACTTACACCCACGACCTGGGAAGTTGGTGACCTCATCTGTTCCCAACTCTTGGGTATTCTGTGTGGAGACACTTGGTCCAACTCCAACGAACGTGATTGGTGTTCGAAGAGCCGATAAATGAATTCTTTAAAGTCAGTGGCCCATACGGTGCCATTTTCTGGAAAGACGTCGACCTTTGCCAATATGGGCTCCACCCACCCGACGGGGAAAATATTAGAAAGGCGCTAGGCTTCAGTGGGAGTGAACTGCGTGTGACTGGGCAGTAATGCCCGAAACATCCTGAAATAGCCGTATATATGTCAGAGGGGACTAGATTTACACAGCTAATCACGCTAGTTTGGTCCTGAAATAGCCGTATATATGTCAGAGGGGACTAGATTTACACAGCTAATCACGCTAGTTTGGTCCTGAAATAGCCGTATATATGTCAGAGGGGACTAGATTTACACAGCTAATCACGCTAGTTTGGTCCTGAAATAGCCGTATATATGTCAGAGGGGACTAGATTTACACAGCTAATCACGCTAGTTTGGTCCTGAAATAGCCGTATATATGTCAGAGGGGACTAGATTTACACAGCTAATCACGCTAGTTTGGTCCTGAAATAGCCGTATATATGTCAGAGGGGACTAGATTTACACAGCTAATCACGCTAGTTTGGTCCTGAAATAGCCGTATATATGTCAGAGGGGACTAGATTTACACAGCTAATCACGCTAGTTTGGTCCTGAAATAGCCGTATATATGTCAGAGGGGACTAGATTTACACAGCTAATCACGCTAGTTTGGTCCTGAAATAGCCGTATATATGTCAGAGGGGACTAGATTTACACAGCTAATCACGCTAGTTTGGTCCTGAAATAGCCGTATATATGTCAGAGGGGACTAGATTTACACAGCTAATCACGCTAGTTTGGTCCTGAAATAGCCGTATATATGTCAGAGGGGACTAGATTTACACAGCTAATCACGCTAGTTTGGTCCTGAAATAGCCGTATATATGTCAGAGGGGACTAGATTTACACAGCTAATCACGCTAGTTTGGTCCTGAAATAGCCGTATATATGTCAGAGGGGACTAGATTTACACAGCTAATCACGCTAGTTTGGTCCTGAAAAAGTAGTGGTAGATATCCCTTTACAACGTCATCATGTCACCACAGTTACGGGCTGCGTTGTCGATATTCTCGCATATGATTACGAACCCATTATGACATTTAAACTGTAATTTTTAACGCACGATGTCCTCCACCAGGGTCTCTCGTCATCGACAGTACCGGGGGCCAGACCGATCCTGCGCGAACAGGCTGCTGGCGAGCAGCCAATCAGAAGATCGGACAGTCGCAGTAAGGTAGGTGAATCAGCCAATCACAAGGTCGGAAAGTCCCAGCAGCGTAAATCGACCGACAGAGTGAGCGATCGATGTCAGATACCGGATGGTTGGAATAATAACACCCGTATTGAAACCGTAACATCTGATGTTTCGTCGACTCCGATAATGGTCGATGGTGCAAAGTGTACAGAGAGGGCGGGGAGAGGGGAAGGACAGAGAGAGCCGGATGGGTGAGAGGGAGAGAGGGGAGACGCAGAGGGAGGGTGCGGAGGAGAGAGGGCAGGGTCAGAGGGAGGGGCGGACGAGCGGGGATTGGGCGGCTTGGCGGCGGCCGCTGCCGAATCTTAGGAGACTCGACGCGAGAGGGCCACTTGTGTCAGTCGAAGTTTCCTTTACAGCGGTCTGGGGAGAGACTCGTGACGGCGCCAGACGCGGTTTTGCCGATAAGTTTTGCCGTGATTCAACTCTGACAAAGTTACTTTAGAGGTCCAGCACTCTTCGGGACAGATGTGGCCGTTTGAGAGCGGGGTTCTCGGACGTTTACACCGGATATTTGTGTGCTTTCTGTCTGACTCATACTGTTATTACAGTTGGTTGACAGTTATGACACATGGGCGCTTTATTTGTCGACATTATCTGTCTTTGTTATTTATTTCAACCGAGATAAACAGAATACAACTTGATGCAAATTGTTAGTAGAGTTAATTCCCAACCTTCTTCGCGTGCACAAAACAAAATTATCATTTTCATGTTATATAAATGTCTACTTGCGAGAGTCCTTATTTGGTAATCCAATATTCTTAAGCGTTTTTCTTCTCAAATGACTCTGTATTACGTTTCTCATCACGTCTGTTCGTCTTGCATGTATTTCTCCTTTCTTATGCAAGTGTTGTACGCACCTCAATCACTTACACTCATTCAAGAACAAAGTGGTCATGTTTTGGTATCTTCACCGCTTCAGTTCTAATCATACGGTGGTCAAGGGCGAATCTAGGGGGGGAAACGGGACCATGCCCCCCCCCCCCCCCCAAGACCATCCAAGGGGAGCCAAACTATGTTTTGCCCCCCCCCCCCCTCCTCCAGACGTGAATTATAATACATGCTATATTTGCGTTTTTAGAACGGTACTGGGCAAATTTGCCCAAATTTGGGCAATTTTAGCCAATTTTGGCGATGCTGCGCGACGCTGTTTTTCCGTTATTCTCGAAAAACTTCGGGGGGGGGGGGTAAAAATGACAAATTAACTCCACCAGGGACAGGAGTAATTTATAACTTTAATAATTATCACGTTTACAGGTGTCCTTATTTCATTCTTTCTATCCAGCACCATTTCGGTCAAGCAAGTCTACAATAGAACAATCGGTCCAAATCCATCCTTTTTCCTGTGGGTCTTTGCCGTTCTTCCGGTTACAACGGTGGAGGCGGAGAGGGTGTTCAGTAAGGTGGAGAAGACTCTATTCTCTCTCCGAGCGACAATGACCGAGCTCCGGATGGAGGCGCTAATCATGTGCGAAGCCCACCGTGAGACCTATAGGTCTGACATATACGGATGACATAATGTCATCCGTCAGCGAAGTCGTTTACTTCTTTGCGCGATCGGGAAGTCGCCAGCTATATTATTTCAGGCTGCCACTGCCTGGCCGGCTGCCGCAGCTTTCTGCCATAGACTGTATGGCAGTAATATGAGAAATGCAGCGTTCACCGTAGTAGGTATCGGTTACTTCGTCTGCGTGTGTCATATCTATGCGCCCGCCGAGATGCGCAAATGGCCTCGAAGTCCGGGAGCAGGGACATATTTTTTCAAAAACCTGGCAGCGGAAGTTGATCATCCTATCCGTATGCGGTGCATAGATGGGTAGATAAAGTTTCTTCAAATGCATATTGAATTTGACGCCATGATCGGGTCATCTGTATTATTGTTTTGAATGGCGGATGTGCGACTGGTTCGATCATGTTTGACGTCCTGTCCTCGCCTTTAGCTCTTGTTGTCGGAGCGCAACAGATAACAACGACACACATTTGTGCAGCGAAATGCGTATTCATTTTTCCGGTCGGACCCTCCCCTGGCTTACTATCCGATATTCGGAGCTGGAAATTCTGAAGACAACTACCATTTTTTTTTATGCTCCCAGTTCTGTTTTAAATTTCTATGTTAGCTTCTTTCCACTAACATTTTTTTCCTTGACTGCAAAAGCTATTCAAATCTAAGATACTCTTGTTTTTTTGCCAAGGGTCGTCAAACTTTGTAGCAAAAAGTAGTTGGCCCCGAACGGATGGATCTGTCCTTGCTCTTAACTCGGCATTATTGACTGGGGTATCAGCAGAACGCCATTGACTGGGGGGAGGGGGAGGGGGGGGGCGTTAAACGCCCCCTGGTTATCTTCTGAACCAATGATCGCAGCGAGACGCGCAAGGCGGCGATCGAAAGATCTCAATGGGACGAATCTTAAGCATGCCAAAAAATGTCAAAGTGAGGTCAAATATCAGGTCACGGTCAGGTCAAAGGTCAAAATCGGCGTATTTGAGTTTATGGGACATACTTTCCATCCAAAGCCTTCGATTGCGACCAGTTTCACCCAAAGTGCTGCTAAAGGTATGATGCATATCCCGCATGAGCTAAAGTGAGATTGCTGGCCAAGGTCAAGATCAAGGTCAGGTCACAAAAGGTCACTATGCTCAAAATATTTACGAAAGTCATGCAACACATGTTTTATGAGTTATTTTCCACGTATAATTCGATAGTGATAGTCTATTTGTCAGTATCTAGTCAATAAAAGTCAAAAACCGCAATTTCAAAATATGACTTCATGAGTTACCCATACTTTAGATGTGTGTGTGTGTGTGTGTGTGTCAGTCAAAAATGGATATATCGATTTCAAATTTGGTATGGTAGTTGCCTATGTATGGTTCTCCGACATATATTCCGGTGTTTTGCATATTTTAGAGAGACAAAATATTTTGTGATAATTTCCCCCCCCCCCATTTTTTTTAAGTTTTTGGGGGTCAAAAACTAAAATTTCACAAATTTGAGATAGCCAGTTTGTAGCTGTTGCAATTTGCTATCTTTTGGCGTTTATCGATTGCTGCTTCAAAATTTCCATTTGTACGACCTGGCAAAGTTTAGCTGATTTTGGTGTAAAACTCGTGTGTAGTGACGTCACTAAATTCGTTATAACTCAACAAAAAATCGACGATTTTTTTTCAGTTTTGCACAGAAGACGTCAAAATTATGTATAAGAAGGTATCCGAAGTTTCACGTTGATAGCGCTATTAGTTTTTCAGCTATTGCGAAAATTCATCAGGGGGGGGGCGTTAAACGCCCCCCCCCCCCAGTCAATGGCGGGTTAAGGGCAAAGCCGGCTTGATTCAGCACACATTTTTCATGTTTTTTCCTTGCAGTCTGGAACGAAAACATAGGTACACCTTTTTCAATATCCCTAAAGGTCGAAAAGCTTTTAAAAAATCATTAGAAATCGTGTGGTTTCAAAATAAAGTGGCCCAAATCCGGGGACAAATTCGAAATTGGGGGTACCTAGGTAAGGTCTGCTCAAACTGGTCCCCCCCAACAAAAAAAAACGGCCGGCTGGATCCACCCTTGACGGTGGTTCATCCCAAGTTACATAAATCAGACACTGCACCTACGTCACTGGCCCACGGCAGCTCCCCTGCCTGCGTTTATCACGGGATGAGCAGTCGGAGAGCGGTCGGTCAGAACAACACCTGGTGAGAGTCGGTCGGGCGACCTGTCACCACCGACGCAGGCCTCCAAAGCAGCATGGCTCACCGCCGCGCAACGTTCACCCAATGCAAACAATCAGCAATGTTTACCGCCGGGCTCGCCAACACGGAAAATTGCTCTTCCAGTGTCCGATCAGAGAGATCAACGGGAGGGTTAGCACTGAAATTGCATTGTTTTGTGATCTGTAGGGCTGCCTGTAAAGTCCGATTGGCCGACGCTGCTCGAAATTGGAAGGTTGAAACAAAAATATTGGTCTTGAGTTGAAGTGTCCTGCATCATAGAGAGAACAGCTTTGTTCCATTATTCAAAATCGTAGAAAAATGAGAAACATGTTTACATGTTTTTCAGAGTTTGAAGATTTCCACCGGGTCGTCGCTCGGAAAGTGGGAGGAGCGCGCGCGCGCGCGCGCGCGTGTGTATATGTGTATGTGTATGTGTATCTGTGTGTCTGTGTGTCTGTGTGTCTGTGTGTCTGTGGGTCTGTGGGTCTGTGGGTCTGTGGGTCTGTGGGTCTGTGGGTCTGTGGGTCTGTGGGTCTGTGGGTCTGTGGGTCTGTGGGTCTGTGGGTCTGTGGGTCTGTGGGTCTGTGGGTCTGTGGGTCTGTGGGTCTGTGGGTCTGTGGGTCTGTGGGTCTGTGGGTCTGTGGGTCTGTGGGTCTGTGGGTCTGTGGGTCTGTGGGTCTGTGGGTCTGTGGGTCTGTGGGTCTGTGGGTCTGTGGGTCTGTGGGTCTGTGGGTCTGTGGGTCTGTGGGTCTGTGGGTCTGTGGGTCTGTGGGTCTGTGGGTCTGTGGGTCTGTGGGTCTGTGGGTCTGTGGGTCTGTGGGTCTGTGGGTCTGTGGGTCTGTGGGTCTGTGGGTCTGTGGGTCTGTGGGTCTGTGGGTCTGTGGGTCTGTGGGTCTGTGGGTCTGTGGGTCTGTGGGTCTGTGGGTCTGTGGGTCTGTGGGTCTGTGGGTCTGTGGGTCTGTGGGTCTGTGGGTCTGTGGGTCTGTGGGTCTGTGGGTCTGTGGGTCTGTGGGTCTGTGGGTCTGTGGGTCTGTGGGTCTGTGGGTCTGTGGGTCTGTGGGTCTGTGGGTCTGTGGGTCTGTGGGTCTGTGGGTCTGTGGGTCTGTGGGTCTGTGGGTCTGTGGGTCTGTGGGTCTGTGGGTCTGTGGGTCTGTGGGTCTGTGGGTCTGTGGGTCTGTGGGTCTGTGGGTCTGTGGGTCTGTGGGTCTGTGGGTCTGTGGGTCTGTGGGTCTGTGGGTCTGTGGGTCTGTGGGTCTGTGGGTCTGTGGGTCTGTGGGTCTGTGGGTCTGTGGGTCTGTGGGTCTGTGGGTCTGTGGGTCTGTGGGTCTGTGGGTCTGTGGGTCTGTGGGTCTGTGGGTCTGTGGGTCTGTGGGTCTGTGGGTCTGTGGGTCTGTGGGTCTGTGGGTCTGTGGGTCTGTGGGTCTGTGGGTCTGTGGGTCTGTGGGTCTGTGGGTCTGTGGGTCTGTGGGTCTGTGGGTCTGTGGGTCTGTGGGTCTGTGGGTCTGTGGGTCTGTGGGTCTGTGGGTCTGTGGGTCTGTGGGTCTGTGGGTCTGTGGGTCTGTGGGTCTGTGGGTCTGTGGGTCTGTGGGTCTGTGGGTCTGTGGGTCTGTGGGTCTGTGGGTCTGTGGGTCTGTGGGTCTGTGGGTCTGTGGGTCTGTGGGTCTGTGGGTCTGTGGGTCTGTGGGTCTGTGGGTCTGTGGGTCTGTGGGTCTGTGGGTCTGTGGGTCTGTGGGTCTGTGGGTCTGTGGGTCTGTGGGTCTGTGGGTCTGTGGGTCTGTGGGTCTGTGGGTCTGTGGGTCTGTGGGTCTGTGGGTCTGTGGGTCTGTGGGTCTGTGGGTCTGTGGGTCTGTGGGTCTGTGGGTCTGTGGGTCTGTGGGTCTGTGGGTCTGTGGGTCTGTGGGTCTGTGGGTCTGTGGGTCTGTGGGTCTGTGGGTCTGTGGGTCTGTGGGTCTGTGGGTCTGTGGGTCTGTGGGTCTGTGGGTCTGTGGGTCTGTGGGTCTGTGGGTCTGTGGGTCTGTGGGTCTGTGGGTCTGTGGGTCTGTGGGTCTGTGGGTCTGTGGGTCTGTGGGTCTGTGGGTCTGTGGGTCTGTGGGTCTGTGGGTCTGTGGGTCTGTGGGTCTGTGGGTCTGTGGGTCTGTGGGTCTGTGGGTCTGTGGGTCTGTGGGTCTGTGGGTCTGTGGGTCTGTGGGTCTGTGGGTCTGTGGGTCTGTGGGTCTGTGGGTCTGTGGGTCTGTGGGTCTGTGGGTCTGTGGGTCTGTGGGTCTGTGGGTCTGTGGGTCTGTGGGTCTGTGGGTCTGTGGGTCTGTGGGTCTGTGGGTCTGTGGGTCTGTGGGTCTGTGGGTCTGTGGGTCTGTGGGTCTGTGGGTCTGTGGGTCTGTGGGTCTGTGGTCTGTGGGTCTGTGGGTCTGTGGGTCTGTGGGTCTGTGGGTCTGTGGGTCTGTGGGTCTGTGGGTCTGTGGGTCTGTGGGTCTGTGGGTCTGTGGGTCTGTGGGTCTGTGGGTCTGTGGGTCTGTGGGTCTGTGGGTCTGTGGGTCTGTGGGTCTGTGGGTCTGTGGGTCTGTGGTCTGTGGGTCTGTGGGTCTGTGGGTCTGTGGGTCTGTGGGTCTGTGGGTCTGTGGGTCTGTGGGTCTGTGGGTCTGTGGGTCTGTGGGTCTGTGGTCTGTGGGTCTGTGGGTCTGTGGGTCTGTGGGTCTGTGGGTCTGTGGGTCTGTGGGTCTGTGGGTCTGTGGGTCTGTGGGTCTGTGGTCTGTGGGTCTGTGGGTCTGTGGGTCTGTGGGTCTGTGGGTCTGTGGGTCTGTGGTCTGTGGTCTGTGGGTCTGTGGGTCTGTGGGTCTGTGGGTCTGTGTGTCTGTGTGTCGGTGTGTCGGTGTGTCGGTGTGTCGGTGTGTCGGTGTGTCGGTGTGTCGGTGTGTCGGTGTGTCGGTGTGTCGGTGTGTCGGTGTGTCGGTGTGTCGGTGTGTCGGTGTGTCGGTGTGTCGGTGTGTCGGTGTGTCGGTGTGTCGGTGTGTCGGTGTGTCGGTGTGTCGGTGTGTCGGTGTGTCGGTGTGTCGGTGTGTCGGTGTGTCGGTGTGTCGGTGTGTCGGTGTGTCGGTGTGTCGGTGTGTCGGTGTGTCGGTGTGTCGGTGTGTCGGTGTGTCGGTGTGTCGGTGTGTCGGTGTGTCGGTGTGTCGGTGTGTCGGTGTGTCGGTGTGTCGGTGTGTCGGTGTGTCGGTGTGTCGGTGTGTCGGTGTGTCGGTGTGTCGGTGTGTCGGTGTGTCGGTGTGTCGGTGTGTCGGTGTGTCGGTGTGTCGGTGTGTCGGTGTGTCGGTGTGTCGGTGTGTCGGTGTGTCGGTGTGTCGGTGTGTCGGTGTGTCGGTGTGTCGGTGTGTCGGTGTGTCGGTGTGTCGGTGTGTCGGTGTGTCGGTGTGTCGGTGTGTCGGTGTGTCGGTGTGTCGGTGTGTCGGTGTGTCGGTGTGTCGGTGTGTCGGTGTGTCGGTGTGTCGGTGTGTCGGTGTGTCGGTGTGTCGGTGTGTCGGTGTGTCGGTGTGTCGGTGTGTCGGTGTGTCGGTGTGTCGGTGTGTCGGTGTGTCGGTGTGTCGGTGTGTCGGTGTGTCGGTGTGTCGGTGTGTCGGTGTGTCGGTGTGTCGGTGTGTCGGTGTGTCGGTGTGTCGGTGTGTCGGTGTGTCGGTGTGTCGGTGTGTCGGTGTGTCGGTGTGTCGGTGTGTCGGTGTGTCGGTGTGTCGGTGTGTCGGTGTGTCGGTGTGTCGGTGTGTCGGTGTGTCGGTGTGTCGGTGTGTCGGTGTGTCGGTGTGTCGGTGTGTCGGTGTGTCGGTGTGTCGGTGTGTCGGTGTGTCGGTGTGTCGGTGTGTCGGTGTGTCGGTGTGTCGGTGTGTCGGTGTGTCGGTGTGTCGGTGTGTCGGTGTGTCGGTGTGTCGGTGTGTCGGTGTGTCGGTGTGTCGGTGTGTCGGTGTGTCGGTGTGTCGGTGTGTCGGTGTGTCGGTGTGTCGGTGTGTCGGTGTGTCGGTGTGTCGGTGTGTCGGTGTGTCGGTGTGTCGGTGTGTCGGTGTGTCGGTGTGTCGGTGTGTCGGTGTGTCGGTGTGTCGGTGTGTCGGTGTGTCGGTGTGTCGGTGTGTCGGTGTGTCGGTGTGTCGGTGTGTCGGTGTGTCGGTGTGTCGGTGTGTCGGTGTGTCGGTGTGTCGGTGTGTCGGTGTGTCGGTGTGTCGGTGTGTCGGTGTGTCGGTGTGTCGGTGTGTCGGTGTGTCGGTGTGTCGGTGTGTCGGTGTGTCGGTGTGTCGGTGTGTCGGTGTGTCGGTGTGTCGGTGTGTCGGTGTGTCGGTGTGTCGGTGTGTCGGTGTGTCGGTGTGTCGGTGTGTCGGTGTGTCGGTGTGTCGGTGTGTCGGTGTGTCGGTGTGTCGGTGTGTCGGTGTGTCGGTGTGTCGGTGTGTCGGTGTGTCGGTGTGTCGGTGTGTCGGTGTGTCGGTGTGTCGGTGTGTCTGTGTGTCGGTGTGTCTGTGTGTCTGTGTGTCTGTGTGTCTGTGTGTCTGTGTGTCTGTGTGTCTGTGTGTCTGTGTGTCTGTGTGTCTGTGTGTCTGTGTGTCTGTGTGTCTGTGTGTCTGTGTGTCTGTGTGTCTGTGTGTCTGTGTGTCTGTGTGTCTGTGTGTCTGTGTGTCTGTGTGTCTGTGTGTCTGTGTGTCTGTGTGTCTGTGTGTCTGTGTGTCTGTGTGTCTGTGTGTCTGTGTGTCTGTGTGTCTGTGTGTCTGTGTGTCTGTGTGTCTGTGTGTCTGTGTGTCTGTGTGTCTGTGTGTCTGTGTGTCTGTGTGTCTGTGTGTCTGTGTGTCTGTGTGTCTGTGTGTCTGTGTGTCTGTGTGTCTGTGTGTCTGTGTGTCTGTGTGTCTGTGTGTCTGTGTGTCTGTGTGTCTGTGTGTCTGTGTGTCTGTGTGTCTGTGTGTCTGTGTGTCTGTGTGTCTGTGTGTCTGTGTGTCTGTGTGTCTGTGTGTCTGTGTGTCTGTGTGTCTGTGTGTCTGTGTGTCTGTGTGTCTGTGTGTCTGTGTGTCTGTGTGTCTGTGTGTCTGTGT